>CAUYRH010039657.1:0-14118 GCA_963574655.1 Perodicticus potto
AAAATTCAGAAATTATTTTAACAAATTTACAAAACAAAAAGATAAAAAGGACAGTGGTTGGATTTTGTGCCTCTACTTTCAGGTCTGAATTGACTTCAGCATTTGGTAAAACACACTAATTGATACAGCATCATGAGCATAATACAGAGTTACAAAATACAGTTATATTGGGGAATCCTACTAAATTTAATCATATATAATATTAGCAACATTGCTAAATATAAAACATAAGATAAAATCTTCATCACTTTAACTAAAGCCTTGACTATATTTTCTATAAAAATAGTACCCGTTGATAGAAAGTCTCCCATAATAGGCATAGATTTTCTACCTCAATAAATAAGGAAATTAAATTATATCTTTGTTATTTACAAATTACCTTGAAAAAAATGAGATCCCATGATAGGGTACTGAGACTCACACTTATATTTCCTACATTTTGAGAGGCTGAGATGGGAGGATCACTTGGGGCCAGGAGTTTAAGAAGAGACTGAGCAATATAGCAAGACCTCATATCTAAAAAAAAAAAAAAAAAGGAGGATGCTGTGCACCCAATCCAAAAAAAAAAAAAAAAAAAGAGAGAAGGAAAAGTGTTATGATGGCAAAGTCAGTTAAAACAGAGATGTCAAGGATTAAAATTTATTTTATATGAAACCTAATTAATGAATTGGGGCCTACTCCACTTAATATTCTCTATTTGACACCTCATTTTGCCTATTTTTTTTCAAAGTCTCAAAAAATAGACAACCTAATATCTATAAATAAAAATAGAAGATAATTTCAAAAGACAGATCTTGCCAAATATTAGAGACAATAGAAAAAGAAGAAATCCTTCAAATTCATTCTACTTCCTCAGGATATACCTGATATTAAAAATGGAAAATATATTATTATAAAGGGAAAATAGACATATTTCACTTATAAAAGAGGATGCAATATCTTAAACAACATATTAACAAGTTGAATTAAAAGTTATTGTTCAAACAATGTACTTTGGTCAAAATTATATCCAACTTATGTGAGAATTAGTCACTATTTTCTTTCCCCTACTCCCCCTCCCTCATTCTCTCTCCTTGCTCTCCCCCTTCTCCCACCCCTCACTGTGTCATTAATTATCATTAATTGTCCTCAGATCAAAATTGAATACATAGGATTCATGCTTCTCCATCTTGGGCCACAGGGGCCACCCAGATTTATCTATATTTAGTATGTCAGTATTTAAAATAAAAACAAACACTTTAAAAATAAATGCAATACTCAAGCAACACAGATTGCAAGTGAGTGACAGAAGTCAAGGGCTCAAGCAGTAACCTAATGAAAAGTGAGAGAGATGGAGATGAGAAGAGGAGGACCTCAATCTGAGTCTGGACCACGGTACCAAATGGTGGTGGTGCCTTTGACATATCAATGGAATTCTGAGTTTAAGATTCTATACCTATGAAAGATAAGAAGAGTAATAATATCTCATAAAAATAAATATATATGAGGATATATATGGAATATACTTTGTAAAGTGAAAAGGGCTAAGGCTATATACAAATATATTTAATGGGTAAGATTTTAATGATGATGATAATTGAGATTATTATTAATATTGGCTATGATTTTGAGTTTAACAATAGAAGGAGATTAAGAAGCCATTAGAGGCTCAGCGCCTGTGGCTCAGTGGGCTAAGGCGCCAGCCACGTACACCTCAGCTGGCGGGTTCAAATCCAGCCCGGGGCCACCAAACAACAATGATGGCTGCAACCAAAAAATGGCCAGGCATTGTGGTGGGCGCTTGTAGTCCCAGCTACTTGGGAGGCGGAGGCAAGAGACTCACTTGAGCCCAGGAATTGGAGGTTGCTGTGAGCTGTGATGCCACGGCACTCTACTCAGGGTGACAGCATGAGGGTCTGTTTCAAAAAAAAAAAAAAAGAAAGAAGCCATTAGAAGTAAACCATACAAGTTCAACAAAGATGTCTATTCCCTCCGTTAGCTGTCTTAATTGCATTTTTATTCAAATCCCAGAAGTGATTTATCAACACAAACCTTTCATCCACTCCCCTAATGTGCATAGTAAAACCAGAAATGATGTCACTTTCCTGCTTTTGCTTGTGCTTTTAACCTGACCACACTCCATTAAGGTGAGGTTCAACACATCATCTGATGGGGAGTCCAACCATACCCCAGATAGTACTGCAGGAGCAAACAGGTAATCTCTGTTCTTGGCTTATTCTGCTTCTAAAACATTCTGTTTATTATTGAAAGCATTTCCTTGTTTTCCCCTACTATCTCTTTTTATGGAGAAAATAAATGTGATTTTTTTTCTTATAACTTTCACTTATTTACTGCAACATATTAGGAAATAGGTTTCTTATTTCCAATTATTTATGGGTGAAAGAATATATCTTTTGAATTTTTAGATTTTCATATGATGATGCATTTGTTTTCCTAAGACTGAAATTGTATAGATGGAAATTGACCAATTATCCTTGAAGTGGGATGATTACTCAGGGTCACAAAACACTAGAAACAAATGTCTCAGTTACATTTATGTTTATCTAATGAAACTGACAGTGGGTAGCCTAAGCCCCAGATGTAGGCTGCAGAGAGATAGACAATGGTGTTCCTAAGAGAACTGAGGTAGATGTACATCCTCTGGGTCCTAGTCTTACACTGAGTTTGAGTCCTCTCGCGTTAGTTATGTGACATTAGGCAGATACACAGACTGAATTTTTCAACCTGTTGAAAAAGGAACATAAGATGAAGGCATATCTCATAGGCTTTTGGGGAAGAGGAAATATAGTGAAGCATTAGAATAATTCCTGGGATGCTCTCAGCTTTAGATAAAGGTTTGCTAATACTCTACCTCTACTTTTAATAAATCCCCAAGTTAAACATTCACTAAGCTGCTTACATGAACTTCAAGAGCTTGGATAGAGAATAGAAAGAATGAACAGAGAGGTCAGTCACCATGCATGTCACCATGTTACTTTATATGTCCTGTATCCTGGGTAAGCTATTCTGAGTGGCTTCATGACTATGACCCCCATTTACCAAGGTGCAGCAGAGATCTGCCCAGCACAGGCATTCACCTCCCACCCCCGCCCCCTGCATCCACACGCTCTCAATTTACTGAGCATTCTGTTTCCAGGTATTCACATGTGCTGGCCACTATTCTGGTCCTTGCTTTAATTTGGCTACAAATATGGACTAGGTCACCAGGTGTGTTTTGCATTTTATTAGCCTGTTTTTAAATTTTGCGTAGAGCTCAGCCACCATTTGCCAGTGGGGTTAGGATGTGTATAGTGTGTGTCTGTCTGTCTATATATATGTGTGTGTGTGTATTATGCTATATACTATAGTATATATTAGTATAGTGTATATTATACTATATACTATATACTATACTATACTGTTAAGTATGTATATAAGTATCATACTGTTAAGTATGATAATAAGTATCCAAAAAATACAAGTCATGCACACACACAAACACACACACACACATATATATACACACTATAACCCCACTGACAAATGGTAGCCAGTAACAAGAGGACCTCTTGTTTGTGTGTATACAAAGAGGACCTATGTAGGACTGTAGGATGTGTGTTAGGATGTGTGTGGTATGTGTGTGTGTGTATATGTGTGTGTGTGTGTGTGCATGTGTGCGTGTTTTATATTTGTTTGGTACTTACATTGAGGCAGTGTTATCTATTGAATCCACACGCCAGAACCTTGGAACTGTTAATGAGTTAAATATTGTAGCTAGATTTTAGAATTATTACAGGAGTACAAAATTATTTGACACTTCTAAATTCTTTCTGAAATATCCAGTCTTCCCAAAAAGAGGACCTATTGTTTCTCAGTTGTTGGAAAGGTCTATCAAGATTTAACATCTAACATGTCAGAAATGGAAAAGTTGAAAAGCTTTAACCTCTTTAAGGAAAAGTGTGGAAGAAGCTCTTGTGGATTGTCTTCAGGAAAGTCAGATGTGCATTTTGTGTCTATTGCTCTTTCTTATTTATTTTGCAGCTGTTTAGAAATTCCACTTTATGTCACATTTGTTCAATATTTCATTCCTGAAGGGGGTGACTGTGACATCCTGAAGTGCAATCGAGTTTACTTTGTCTTTGACTTGTCTTTGGCTGACACAGAGGTGACTTCAAGTGGCAAGAGGAAGAAGAAATAGGAATGGAAGGCAGAGACTTCAGTGTTGCTCAGTTTTTACTCATATATCTCACTTTCCATGAATAATTGATCATGCCAGGCAACAAAACAGATTATGGCTGCAAAAACAATGAAAGCCTTGTCTGGTAAGCAGTAATGACCTTGGTTCTTCCTCTCTGATATGTAGTATGAATGGTGCGAGCTTTAAGGAGATGAACTTGGAGGCCACTGTACTAGACAGAAAGAAGGTGGAATTCTCCATAAAGTCCTGTGTTACCAGGGTTAAAATGAGAATGGCAATGTATATTTATTCATACTTATATGTGTGTATATGTGTATAAAGGTGTTTAAAGTTTATACACACATATAATTATAATTTATCAAAACTTACCAAATGCAGAATACAAATGTCTTCATACAATAACTATGAAAGTGCCATGAAGGCTATGTTAAACAGTTCGATGAAAATGTTTCATATTGTATATGAAGCCAGTACATTGTACCCCATGATTGCACTAATGTACACAGCTATGATTTAATAAAAAAAAGTACATTCTATGCTCTGCTTATTTGTTTGTTATTTTGCAGATCTTTTCCCATTTCATTTTGGAAATCAAATTCTCAAATAGTTACTGCAACTGGAGAGCTGAAGTAATACATATATGACAAGACAATGTAGTAGCAGCTGTCTCTTTGGTAGGTTCTGCAGATATTGTTTATTTATCTCTAACTGGAATTATTCTAAACACTTTCATTACTGTACATCATTTAATTCTCAATGCACCTGAGATCAAACATTATTCTTATCCTCCTTTTATGTATACTAAACAGAGAAATGGCAGACAGAAGGGATACTGGACCTATGGCTGCAGTCCAGCTGCAGCACAGACTCCTTTCCCTAAGCCCCTTGGGTCCCTAGCCTGAGGATCCTGCACGTGAGAATGTGAGGCTTGCTTCACACAACCACAGAGTCTCACAGCATAGCTTAATTGTATGCGCAGTGGGGGATCAAGTGTTTAGTATAGATTTTTTTTTCCCCAAAAATTATGCTTTAGTTACTATCTGAATCTTTCTTATGTGGGGTATACCTCTAAATGTTTTTAAGTTTCCAGTTGTATTCTTAAACCAGAGAGGTTAAGTTCATACTTCTATGACAGAAACTTTATAAAATATTAAGTTTGATTTCTCTTTTTTCAATGGTTCAAACTTTGTTTTAGATTAAGATGGTGATTCTGCAAATTTCCAGTATTTGTTGACAAATGACACTATCTTTTTATTCCTCTTTCTTTCCTCTTTTCTTGTTCATGGGGAATAATTTTAAACCCCAGTCCCCATCATGAACAGGGTTCAATGGGTTAACCATGCCTGCCGGTGTAGGGTAAGCACACGCTGAGCCAGTCAGTGTAGCACAAGTGTAGCCCTGGACCTCTTAGGGCATCACAGACCTGTTATTGCTCAATCTCGGGTGGTTGGATGCCACTTGTCCCTCTAAAAAGTGGGAGGACAAACGGCACTATCATCAGGAAAGTTTATGACCTTATACTTTGGCAACCTGGCTATAAGTTACCAATTCGTTTGGCCCAGTTTTGAATTTTTACTTTGTTTCATCAATTTGTTAAATTACAGATCATTTGTAATTCCCTAATACCCCAGCTCACAGGATTTCCTGCACTTAACAGTCAGGCTGATGCACACAGATGTGAACACTTATTGCATATGCAGCTCAGAGGGCTGCTTACATAAACTCCATGGACAATACTAATTGGATGGTCAACCACACTGGAGGATCAGATTTTATCCTAATGGGACTCTTCAGTCAATCCAAACATCCAGTGATGCTTTGTGTGGTCATTTTTGTGGTTTTCCTGATGGCTTTGTCTGGAAATGTTGTCCTGATCCTTCTAATATGCTCTGATGCCCGCCTCCAGGCTCCCATGTACTTTTTCATCAGCCAGTTGTCTCTCATGGATATTGTGTACATCTCCATCACTGTGTCCAAGATGCTCATGGACCAGGTCATGGGTGTGAATAAGATCTCAGCCCCTGAATGTGGGATACAGATGTTTCTCTACTTGACACTAGCAGGTTCAGAATTTTACCTTCTAGCTGCCATGGCCTATGACCACTATGTGGCCATTTGCCATCCTCTCCGTCACCCCATCTTCATGAACCATAGGTTGTGTCTCTTCCTGGCCTCTGGCTGCTGGTTCCTGGGCTCAGTAGATGGCTTTATGCTCACTCCCATCACCATGACCTTCCCCTTCTGCAGGTCCCGGGAGATCCAGCACTTCTTCTGTGAGGTCCCTGCTGTGCTAAAGCTCTCCTGCTCAGACACCTCACTCTACGGGATTATTATGTACTTGTGCTGTGTGATCATGCTCCTGATCCCTGTAACCACCATCTCAAGCTCCTATTCATTCATTTTCCTCACCATCCACAGGATGAACATGGCAGAGGGCCAGAAGAAGACCTTTGCCACCTGCTCCTCCCACATGACCGTGGTCATCCTCTTCTTTGGGGCTGCCATCTATACCTACATGCTCCCTAGCTCCTACCACACTCCTGAGAAAGACATGATGGTATCTGTCTTTTATACCATCCTTACTCCTGTGCTAAACCCTTTAATCTATAGCTTTAGGAATAAGAGCGTCACGGGGGCTCTGAAGAAAATGTTGAGTCAGGCACCTATCTTTCAAGAAACTATAAAGTAGACAACTTAGTACTGATAATTTTGTCTCCTTTTCTCTATATGTCAGATGTTTAGGTTTTTCTGCCAATGTTGTTTCTTAGACTTTTAGTATGCTGCCTCATATCACATTTATTCCTTTCTTAGAGATGATTTCACTGTGCTGGAAAAGCTTTTCAGTTTTACATTCTCTGTCCACTCAAAATTCTTATACTATTGTGTTGATGTTACATTTTCAGAAGTTAATGATTGCTCTTTAATTTTGTAGAAGTAAATGCATAATAAAATATTCAGAAAGCAAAATCCCATAAGGTGCTTAACTGATGAGAGAGAAAGGGGGGAGAGAGAGGGTGGGGTAAGAGAAAGGAACCATGAAGCAAATGGAGTACAATGTTGACAATAGGTGAGTCTAGGTAAAGGTTTTTAGGTATTAATTGCAGCTTTTTAATATTATTTTTCTGTACATGTGAAATTGCTTACAAATGAAGAGTTACATATCAGACTTTTCTCCCCTCCCCTGTATTATTTTTTCCTTTCTGAGAGATGGTAATGTGACATAACATCATGGAAATCATGCTCATTGCAATGTGCCCAATCATTACTGAGAAAATCCATTTCATTGCCCACCTTGTTGAGGACTACCATTTTCTGAGTGATCTATATCTGAAGGTATCTAGTGGTTGGTATCTCTATGAAATAATTAGTACCATGTAGCATATTGAAGACATAAGACCACATAGAGGATTGTGGGAAAAGTAGTAATCCCACATGAAAAAGATTTAGGGACAGTTGCCTATCCAAGCATCTGAGCTGACATTTGAAGTATGTAACTTAGCAGACAAACAACAGAGAGAGGATGTCAACATCCATTCATTTATTTCTCCAATAAACATGTCATGCCATATTATAACTTTAAAAACTAAAGATTAAATTCTGAATAACACATGGCTCAGCAGGAGAAGAATGTGAAACATAAGCTGATATTACAATATTGTAGAGAATGAGAGAGACAATATACTCAGTATAAGCAACGTTTGGCTGAAGCAGGTTGCCTGTGTCTGCTAGTTGGAGATGAGGGTAAAAGTTAAGTGTAGTACACATCACCATGGGTCTAAATCGCTATTTGAACGTTTTGTAAATGTAAGGGTTGATAAGATTAGTACTATACTTTTGAATTTTATGCATCAGTATAAATGCTTCAAGTGATGAAAAATGATAATTATTTCCTCTCCTCAGCACATTGTCCTTGCATTGCCTTATCTTGTGTGCTTTCTTTGTATATCATACTCATTCTTTGTTCTATTATCAAGTAAACTGCTGCCTGAAATCCAGTCTTCTGCTAGAAGAGCCTCACCACACACATGCCTCTGCTCAATAGAACAATAAAATAGTTTGTTTACCTTGTTTTACTCATAGTCTTCCTTTATTTTCCTAAGCTATCTTTGAGGGTGACATTCTTTGCCCTAGAAGGCACCACTTTCTCTCTTTCCTTTTCTTCTCACTAAAGGTAAATGAACTTATATGGTAAGTCAGGTTCACCTATTAGACATGATGTATGTATGTGTTGGGATACTAGAACACTGGCAACTGTGTATGTGGCAGAGATGAACTCCTCCTTAAAGTAAAAGGAGCAATAGTAAAACACACAGCCTGTAGATCCCCTTAAAAACAGTTTGCAAACAGAGCAATCATTACAACTCATCAAGATGTATGATTTATTTAATGTACTGTCAATTTGGTTTGCCAGTATTTTTATGAAGATTTTTGCATGTATGTTCATCAGGAATATTGACCTGTACTATTCTTTTTAGTTGTGCCCTTGTCTGGGTTTGGTATCAGTTTAATTCTCGCTTCATGAAATGAATTTGGAAAAGTTATCATATTTCATTTTATGGAATAGTTAAGGACTGGTATTAATTCTTTCTACACGTTTTGCAGAATTCTGCAGTACCATTATCATGTCCCATACTTTTTAATTTTTTTGATGGGTAACTTTTTATTATGTCATGAATTTCACTAAATATTAGTTATCAGCTATAATTCCCAGTTTCTTTTTTATTCTATCTAGGTAAGTTTCAGATGTTGAAAGATTTATCCTTTTCTTATGGATTTTATAATTTAATGGAATATAATTGTTGATAGATTTTATTATCCTCTATATCTCTGTCATATCAATTGTAGTGTCTCCCATTTATATATTTTTTTATATTTGAGTTTTCTCTCTTTGTTCTGAGTTCATCTGTGTGAAGACTTGTCAATTTTGTTTATCTTTTAAGAATAACAACTCTTGTTTTTTGATCTTTTGTGTAATTTTAGTCTTTATTTCATTTATTTATCCTCTGATAATTATTTCTTTTTCCCCTGTACTATTTTGTGCTTAGTTTCTTCATATTTTTCTAGATGCCTCAGGGGCATAGACGCATCATTAACTGGTTTGAGATATTGATTTATATATATATATATATATGTATACACATACACACACACACACACACATTTTACCCTAAGACTTAATTTACTGAATCTCATAAGTTTTGGTATGATGTGCTTCACTTTAATTTACCCCTCAAAATGTTTTAATTTTTCTTTTAATGTTTTCATTAATCCATTGGTTGTGGAGCCAATTTTTGAAAATTAATGAAGGGGTGCAAGACAATAATTTAGGTAAGGGCCTTAAAACTCTGTGAAGGATTAAACTTAGCTAAAAATAATGATAATAATCAACCACTGTCTCTTTATTTTCTTGACAATAATTTGTCATTGTCTTCTTGTTCACTTCTCTGTAAACATAGTCAATTAGTAAACCTAACTATTGAACTATCCTTAAAATCCCCATCTCCTAAATTAAAAGGGAGGAGGATCTGAGACATTTCTCCTGTTTCCCTGCTTAGTGTTTGGTGATTTGAAAACTCTTTCTCTATATTAATACCTGCTGTCTCAGTGTATTGACTTCCTCTTGGCAGCAGGCAAATGAACCTAGTTGGGTGCAACAATTTAGGGCTCATCCAGGATCTCCCTCATGGGGACCTACCCATAGTTTGACAGCCTTATACTGGTGGGGTGAATTAATAAATGTGCCTTAGAGGCCACTCAGTTCCATTAGACTGAAGTCAGTCTCTGGTGCTAGCGCTCCTAGTGGGACATTGTCTACTCATGGTGCTTTGAGATGTTTACAATACAGAAAATGTTTCTGAAAACAAAACAAAACATATTATGGTGAGTATTTGAAGCACACACAGCACCACTACTTCCTTCTCTGGATTGCTTAGCTTCTGTGCAGGTGCCCTTAGGACCACTGGGTCCTCTCCTCTAGTATCTGTGGGCAGGACTACCTCCTAATACCAAGACTGGAGGTGTGATATGTTCTTTCTTTTCACAATCAAATTACACCTGGGAATATTCTAGGACATGATGGATTGAGTTTCCCCCATTGACTTAATAATTCAAAATCATAGCTGCTCATTAAGGGTCTGTGCCAAAGCCAGAGTGGACCTGCTGGGGAGCTGGAGGAGCTCTAAGTCTAGACCATCCTCACCCTAGAGAAAACAATGGGATTTGCATTTGTAGCTATAAATTTTCCAATAGCTGCTACAAAGATTTTAAAGGAAATAAGACATACTAATTTTAATATTCAAGGTTATCATTTTAACATGTAAATCAATTTTGAAGTTTCTATGTCTTCAAAATCCAACATGTATTTTACACTCCACGCATATCTCATTGTGGATAAGCCTCACTGTAGGTGATGAGAACCCCTGACCTCCCCACCTGTGGTTGGTGGCTCCTATGTAGGACAGCCCAGTTCGGTTCCCTTTTGTCATCCCAGCCAGCACTGTGCCTTCACCTGCACTGTGGGTGAATCCGTGGTTACACAATTTAAGGATTCTGCTAGGTACCAGCATCAAAGATATGACTTTTTGTGACCTTAATATAGACCTCGATCTTCACGTTGACCAACATCTCTGCTTCTGAGCCACTGTGCCCATTCTTCTGTCCTTCAAAGCCAATAGTGATCAAGGTTTCTCAAGTATCTATTCTGTTAGGGATTTAGGCATCTCATTCCTACATCCTAGCCCACGATGGGCCAAAAAAAAAAAAAGACAACCCAAAGTCATTATTGAAAATTACTTTGTACTCATTTCTATGACCTTTTCCCCTTGGTACTCATATTCTACAGAGTAATCACAATTAGGAACCATTTCATAAATCATGAGCACAAATAAATAAATTAGAAATTAAACTGTATTTTAAATATTAAAGAAAACCATTGTCACACTCTTTTAGTGTTATATTTATATTTCTGTTACTATAAATACATTTTAAATTCCAGATTAATTTTTAAATGTTTTTCTACTTATTTCTATAACATCAACCTTACCTGTTCTAGAGGTTATGAATACAACAAATATTCAGTGTCACATTATATTATTCTTTACATTGTAGGGAAACAGTATTATTTATAGCAAAAATGTGTGACTGTATAAACAGTTGAGCCACGGAGAAATCCCAGTATGACATTCACAATTGAAAAGACAACTTTTTACCAGCACTACATAGAATATCCTGTACCACTTGGCCATGGGGTCATGTAGGTGAAGGATAGAAATTCACACAATGAAAATTGAACCATTGCCATTCTAGTTGCTGAGCTCACCTCCTCCTGAAACAGATCTGGTCATTGAAGACTGAACACTGCCTCCCATGTTCTCCCTACAGGTCATCTCCTTGCACCATGAGTCTGGGAATCAGGACTCTCATGCCCCACTCTCACTTTTAGTGCAGACCCTTTCTTTATCAATGGCCCCTTCGATTTATTAGTTCTATAACTTTGAGATAAATCAGCAGTGATGGAAATTTGCATTTTACCATTTCATATCTTGAAAAGTACCTATCTTGTTTTAAACATAGCAACACTTGTTTTTATTTTTAAACGTTCACTTCCATGATTGGGGGAGCTTGTCAGTTCCCTTCCTATAGCTCATATTCAGGAGCAGATAAGAACAGTAAGAGTGATTGGGTGGTGATTTCTGAGGTTGAACACATAACCAATCTTAGAGTTTGGAGTTAGTTAAATCTTTGCATTTAGAAAAATATTAATTATACGTTTTCAACCAAACCATGATGAAAGTATAGTGATACTTTATTTTAATTACTTATTCAATAGCCTGTCTTTTACCTTTACAATGAGGGAGAAATGGTTCAACAAAGTTAAAGAAATTGAGAGATAATTAATGCATATACCATGACGGGGACTTTTGTCTTCTCATTGAGGATTTCTCTGTCTTGCTTTTTGTTCCGATCTTGTTCAGTAGTGGGAGCATCAGGACGTGGAATCCCTGACACACCCACAGATGGGGGACGCCCCGAATGAGTAACTGGGACGTGGAAACCCCAGATTTGGATTCCCGTGAGGGGGATTGTTGTCTCCTCATTGAGGACTTCGGTGGGTTGTGCCCACTGCCCAGCGCTCCGGCGCCATCTTTACATTTTGACTTCCTTTTCCGAACTCAGCGTGGCTGCGTGTGTCTGTTTATCTGTGTGCTTTTGTCTGCTTGTTTCATCTGTGGGTTACTATATTGGGAAGAAATGGGACAAGCGCAAGTGACTCCTCTAACCCTAACCCTTTCCCATTTCCAGGATTTTAAGGGAAAGACCAAGGCATATGAGGTGAGCAGCCATTTGGAATTCTTCTATGCCGTAAGCTCCCAGCTGGTGAATAAAGCCCTTTCTCTTATAAACATGGTGTTTGGGTGCTCCTTCTCTCTGTTGGGCCTTGTCTTCCTGCAACATTTTTGGTTCCCTGACCAGGAATCAAGATCACCCTTGGAAAGAACATGCACCTGGTAGTTGCCACCAATCCTCTGGATACCCACGTGGGGGCCTCTGATTGGCCTGGGCGACGTGAACCACTGAGCGTGCCGGGGAGGCAGTTTGGCCTCCCTGTGTGGATGCCTCAGCTGGGCTGAGAAAGGACCCTGTCAGCAGGTCTTCAAGGAGTCAAACACCAGGAGGAACTGGCATGCAGGAACAGGTACTTCCACGGGCAGACGTCTAAGACAAGGTATGATCGATCTGGGGGTTCCACTACAATTGTAGTGGAAGAAGGAGCCTGATCAACTCCTTGGGCATTAGATTGCCAACAGGTCTGTTAAGAGGAGTGTGAGAGTGTGTTGATGTGGTGTGACTGAGAGAACTCTGAGGGTGGAATTAGACCTCCCTTCACAGGGCCTAGGGGAGTGTTGGTTTGCCTCCTATGGCTACATGGCAGCTTGAGTGGGAAATTAAGGCTGCCCAGGTTAAGAAATAGATTGGAATTGTATGCATGTGAGTGCTTGGAGAATGACTGAGATGGGTAACAATAGGTAGGGTTTGCCCCCCTATTCATGGGGTGAAATGAATGTGTGAGTGTGCCCTTCTTCCCCACTCCAACTTTGCCCCCTGGCTATTCTGAGAGAAACTGGAAGTTCTAGGTTTTCCGATTTCTGTCTTTGGTGGCAGCCACGTGGCCATGTGGGTCTTGGGAGAAAATGAAAAGACATTAGAAAAGATGTTGTTGTAGTTTTGTTACTAGAATTTCTTCAGTGAGTCTTTGGTCTCAGGAATTTGAGAATTGAGCCTGCAGGCCACAGATCAGTGATAAAATGGCATTTTGTTGGACTGAGGGGCATGCAGAGGGAGTGGAGAGTGACAGAGCTACTGGCAGAGGGGCTGTGCCTTGGAAAGTGTTGATGGCACTTGAAAATCTGGGGGAGAGAGTGTTAATCTGGTGCTGGACAAGGTTGTACCCGTATAAGCAACAGGTCTCCAAGGTGAACAGCTTCTGGAAGGGGGGAGGAGGTGCAGGTCAGAAGTTTCCTGCATAAGTCCTTTGTCTAGGGGTGAATAATTGGCCATGAGAGATATTTTGGCCAGGACTTGGTAAACAGAAAAATACCTTTACAAACTGAATGGGTGTTCTAGCAAATGAATGAATGCATCCCATCACCTTGGACAAGGTTATTAGGCCTTTGCAGTGGTTTTTGTCTGGGGAAGGGATTAGGGTGTGTGCTCCTTAGTCAGGGTGGAGCCATCCAAAATGTTTGGGAGTGCTTTGTTCATGAGCTTTCTAAGGCTCAGAGGGTTTGTGGCTGGAGATGGGAGTCTGATGTCTGAGCTCACCTGAGCCTGAAAAATGGGGGTTCCCTATCCATCCCTGAGTGGGAAAATCCTGTATCAATGTTATATCTCATAAAATGTCTCTCATTTGTAAAATGTAATAATTTGGTTGTTTAAATTGT
>CAUYRH010039658.1:0-14296 GCA_963574655.1 Perodicticus potto
GATTGCTACACCTGCTTTTATCTGCTTTCCATTTGCCTGGAATACAGATGACCATCCCTTCACCTTAAGTCTATATTTACCTTTTAAAGTAAGATGTGTTTCTTGTATGCTGCAGCAATCTGGCCTGAGTTTTTGTATCCAGTCAGCCAACCTATGCCTCTTTAGAGGACAATTTAAAACATTCACATTTATAGAAAATAATGATAAATCTTTAGAAAGTCCAGTGGACATTTTTAATCCTTTCATCACTGTAGAAGTTGGAATTTGATAAAAAGTTTCTGGGTGAGTTTACTTTTGTGAAGGATTACGCTGTTCATTATGGAGAATAGGTCTGAGAATATCTTGGAGAGCTGGTTTAGTTATAGCAAATTTCCTCAACATGTGGATCTCATTAAAGTATTTAATTTCTCCATCATAAATGAAACTCAGTTTAGCTGGGTATAGGATCCTAGGTTCAAAGTTATTTTCTTTTAGGAGATTGAAAGTTAATGACTATTCTCTTCTAGCTTGAAAGGTTGGATCAGAGAGATCTGCAGTTATTCTAATGTTCTTCCCCTTGTAGGTGATGGATTTCTTACGTCTGGCTGCTTTCAGAATGTTCTCCTTCATATTAACTTTAGTGAACTTAATTATGAAGTGTCTGGGGGATGACTTATTCACGTTGCGTCATGCTCATGTTCTGAAACTGTCTGCTATTTGAATTTCAGAATCTCTTGGCATGTCTGGAAAGTTCTCTTTCATAATCTCATAAAGAAGAGACTCTGTGCCTTGTGACGCCACTTCGTCATTTTCAGGTATGCCTATAAGGCGAATATTGGTTTTCTGTGAGTTATCCCAGAGCTGTCTGAGGGAATGATACGTTTTTGCCTTCCATTTCTCTTCCTCTTTGTAGGTTTGGGAACATTCAAAAGCTTTGTCTTCAATGTCAGAAATCCTTTCTTCTGCTTGCTCTATTCTGTTGCTGAGGGATTCTACTGTGTTTCTCAGATCTTTGAAGGCTGCAACTTCTTGTCTTAATGTGTCAAAATCTTTCGTCATTTTGTCTTTGAATTCATTCAATTCTTGAGACATCTTTTGGGCCATCTTTTGGATTACTGCTTGAAATTCTAATTCCATCTTTTCCTCCATTCCGTTGATCTTATTTGCTATCCAGACTCTGAATTCGATTTCTGACATCTCAGCAATTTGCTTATGCAAGGGATCTTGTGCTGAATCTACCTTGTCGTTCTTTGGGGGAGTTGATGTACTCTGATTATTCATATTGCCAGAGTTTTTCCATTGATTCTGCCCCATGATTATTTTTCGCTGTTTCCTCCATCTCTCCAAGATTGGACCCTGGCAGGATCAGTCTGTTGTTGGAAGATATTTGTAAGCAGTGACCTAGTGTAGCTCCTCTGGGACTGCCCCAGCCAGGGAGTTGTGGCTGTGAGAGCAGCTCCGGAGTGAAGAGTGTCACACATGGGTCAGCAGCAGGGCTGGGGGTGGTGCCCATGGTTCTGGCAATGCCTGGCTCCCAGTAGCTTTGGCAACAAGAGGGAGTGCCTCCAGCAGTCTCTGGTCAGGCGGAGGGCTCTGCAGAGAGGTAGGGAGGGCCTTGAAGGGAGGGTGCAGGGTTGCGTGACTTCCCAATTACCTGGGAAGATGGACGGGCTGGTGAAGAAGCAGGGAGGGCACTGGAGGGAGGATGCAGGTTGTGCAGCTACCAGAGACCCTGGCTGGGGGAGCACTGGCCAAGGCAGGGTGGGGGTCTTGGCGGTGAGGCCTGAGGCGGAGTACCGTGTGTTTGCAGGAGTCCTTGGAGTGGGGCGGACCTGGGTCTAGAGGCTGCACGGCCCACCGCTGCCCCTGGAGTGGGGCGGGCCTGAGTCCAGAGTCTGCACGGCCCACAGCGGTGTCACTCCCACCCGCCGCAGCCCCTGGAGTGAGGCGGGCCTGGGTCTTGAGGCTGTGCGGCCCGTGGTGGGGTCGCTCCCACCTGCTGCAGCCCCTGGAGTGGGGCAGTCCCGGGTGCCGAGAAAGCAGGGCCCACGTTGGGTTGCTCATGCCTGCTGGTGTCTCTGGGGTGGGGCGTAACTCTGTTGAATGCTTTTAAATGAGTTCCATTTTCAAGAAAAGACTAGTAGCTCTCAAGTGACTATTCCGGCTGCTTTTGAGGCAATGCAGTATGGCACATGTGCACTTACTTGTCTTGCCCCCAGTGATGAGAGTGATCTTCAAGAGGGCTCTTTCTAACTGTCTCTTTCCTTGGTTCTACCTGTTAAACTCCTGGCTGGTCTCCCATTTAATTTGTTGTTCCTAGATTCATGTAACTATTAGCTTCCTACTAGTTGTCCAACATGAAGATCTCTATTTTATTCTTCCATGTTCTATTCCAAGAAAGTCCTCCCACTCAACAGAGCTACTGACCTGCTGGATCTCCTGTCTTGCCTAATCCCCAAACAGAACTTTTGTGCCACCTTAGTGGAGTCAGGGTGCAGTGCTAGTCTCATTCTTCCTAAGTGATACCTCTACACTATAAGCAGCAGCTAGAGGGTTGGGATGGTGGCCTTATCTTCTTGGTCTGGCCTTCCTAGTATGAAACCTCTACCCAATGAGTGGGATCTTGGGTGGGGAGGGAACCCGGCTCTCCTTGACTATGCCAGCCCAAAATACAGCTTCCACTACATGAAGCTGAGAGCAGGTAAAAAAAGACAATGGCAATTTATCTCTCCCATGGTGAAACTATATCCCTACAACTGGAAGATTCTGGGTAAAGGTAACTCCATCTTCTCAGCTACATTTGCCCAGGGTAAAGCTTTCACAACATATAGCTGGATGGGGGAAAAGCAATGACAGCTAGTTAGACTCACATTGTTCTCATTGAGACCTAGTAAATTTTCTTGAATAAATTTTTCTCAATGTTATGAATTCTCTTAGACCAATTTCCAGAGACTTTAAATGATTGTTATCAACAACTTTCATCAGTTAATTTGGAGGGATATGCAAGGCTCCTGATACATTCCTTCTGGTGGTCGTGCTTTCAAACCACTGATTTTTAAGCCTCCTATCAAACTTTTTTGGCCTTTGGAAATCAATCTATTTTTAGATTTTCAGATAACCCAGATGTGTTTACCAATGGTTTAATTTCTACAGTGTAGGCTTTATGTAAATAGACCAATAAACACAATGCCCAAAAGGAAGAAAACATTTCAGAGATTCATTAGGTATATAGTCACATGAGTAGCCACATTCAGGTTAATTTTGTGTCTCATGTATACTACTGCCACCTCATTTTCCCAGAAGAAGGTGGGAATGAGCTGTTTTCCCATACTTAATCTTCCAGCTACCTGAGCTTTATTCCTTCAAGCATCAGACACTTCATTTTAGCCATCTTGATGGACTCACTCTAAAATGTTTCCTGAGTAACTTATGCAAAGGCAGGTAATCGTAACTACCTGAAAGACAGAACAAAGGATTCCTAAAAAGGAACCAGCTGCAGTATGTGAAAAATATCACAAACTAGCCAGTGTAAAGGGTAAAACTTATACTACCAAGGAGCCCAAATATTAAAATGGTTCACATATCTGTCTCATTCAAATTTCAGAGAACTGTCTGGCAAATGGATAACAGTCTTCCAGATGAAACACACTGGCCTAGAAGTCCACTCTGATCATGGCACAGTTATATCCCTAAACTTCCTTCATGTCAAAAGAAAGAATCAATGCCTCCTCCTGACATTTAAAGTCAAGGTAAAACCAGCCCCAACCTTCCTTATAAGTCTCAATCTCTATGGTTCCCCAACTTGTAACTTTCTCCAAAGTTTCCCTTTCTACTACTTTCCCCTGGTATGTTTCCTTTACTATCATTCTGTCTTGATAATATAAAAGCTTATTGAGGGCAGGAATTGAGTTTTGTCCATCTCTATCCCTAGTACCTAACATAATGCCTGCATGAATATTCAGCACATGTTTTTGAATGAATGAAATCCTGTCATCTGAACCTTAAATGTCACCTCTACCTTGAAGCCTTTCCTTGTATCAACTGGGTGCAGTTAGAATCTTTAAATTCCCACACCTCCCTGCTTTGAACCTTTCTAATGATACCTATTGTAGCATTCTCTGTACTTTGTTATGATTATTTAAATATCTACTTTATCACTGCCACTACCAAGCATCTTTCCCCTCTTTAAAGAGAAGGAAGGAAAGAAAGACAAAGACAGACAGACAGATAGACACACACACACAAATATACATACACACAAGATCAGAACCTTAGAGAGCATGCATGGACTTTGCCTCATTAAAACAAAAAGAAAAGAACACAAAACCTTTCTTGTGGAACTTAGCACAGCTTAGTACATAGGAGGAGTTCAAGAAATACTTTCCAAGTTGAATTGCTAAAACATTTGGATATCAGTATGGAGATTTTACATTAGATCCATACCTCATACCATACACTTCAATAAATTCCAGATGGACACAAGAATTAAATACAAAAAAGAAAAAAATACCCTGGGGGAGGGGGGAAGACAGAATCACATATTTATCCCAGCTGTGGAGGAGTGGTAAATTTCTGAATACTGAAAAATGAAAGAAACATTAGAGACAGGATGGATAGATTTGAATATATAAATGTAAAAAACAACACTTTTACATAGTGCAATATGATAAAGCACACATAAAAATGAAAGCAATAAAATTGGAAAAAATGTGACAAATATAAAGTTGACTATCCAAAATAGAAGAAATGGATAAAAATATATAAGGTTAACACCTAGATTTGACTTGAGAAGTTGTGAAAGAAAATGAATGAAGAAATAGCAAATTATGACATTAAGAAATGGAAAGCTTCATTAAATAAGTAAAACTTAAACAAATGGGTAGTATACTCACATACCTATTAAGCTAGCAAAAAGGTTAAAATGGTAATGTTCAGAGGTGCAGGGATCTGTGAAAAGAGGCATACTTAAACAATTTAATCTTTTGGGAGTACAATCTGGCAACATGCAACAACAGCTGTAAAACAGTTCATACCTTTTGGCTTAGTTATTATACTTTTGGTAAGATACCAGAAATCAGTAACTCTAAACAGAAGAGGTACAATTTGTATAGAAATCATTCATAGCATTGCTTTTTATAAGAGTGAAAATGTTTAAATAATTTAAATCACCATTAATAATAGAATAGCCAAGTAAAACCTGGCATATCAATACTGTCTTACATTTTCATGTGGAAGGCTATCTACCTATTCATTATTGCCAAGTCTTTACCTTTTAGGGTTTCTACAACCTGGTTGTCTGGTATTCAACTGTTACCATCACTGTGCCTATTTCTAGAGTAAACTACCTCCTGGAACCTACCTAACCTACCACCCCCAATTCTAATTTGCTCCTTTTACTCTGATATAACTGAGAAAATAACAGGCTCTCATTCAATTAAGGACCAGTGGATCTCTCTTAAGTAAAGAAATGAGGGCTTCTTCTTCTCCTATACCATGGCCTCTGCAGCAGCTGCTTCAAACTCTCTAAGCCTTTTATTTTTTTTTTCTTTTTAAACTTATTGTTAGGGTCCAGGCTATATTCTGAACTTCAGGATAATCAGAGAATTTCAGAAATTGGTTTTGCTTTAATTATAGGCTCTTAGTAAAGCTGACTGCATTTCACGAACACTATGTATTTAAACAAAACACTTCTAGTCCATACTAGAAATACTGTCCTATTAAAACACCTCTGATTGGGCAGCACCTGTGGCTCAAAGGAGTAGGGTGCCGGCCCCATATACCAGCGATGGTGGGTTCAAACCCAGCCCTGGCCAAAAAAAAAAAAAACACCTCTGATCAGGAAGGATAGCCTTAAACTCTATAAATGGTAAGTTTTGAGAAAAGATATGGCCATGTTATGATTAAAGAGAAACTTGGGGACAAGTAATAAGAAATTCATTTATTAGAGTCATGCCCTTATGCCCATTAAGAACTAAAGTACAATTATTTAAACTGAAATCTTTTGGTATATTACACTTTATTACTACTTCCTAATAATAATGTGCTTGAATTACATAAAATGTATTTTCTTAAACAAACTATAAGTTCTCTTTAAAAGTTAGAGGTTTTACTTAAGGCCATACATGATCAACTTTCAAAACTGAAATGAAAGCAGGGCCCAGATACAGACCCTAAATAAACATGTTAGAGCCTTTTTGTGAAAGATCCAGACAACAGCCCTCCCAACAAAGTAAATGGATACATTAAAGGCAATTCAAAACAAATAGAAATAAGAACATTTTGAGACGGAAAAGTGATTTCTGGCAATTATAAAAGAGAATGATATCTTTGTTTTGAGCAGCACAACCAACAAAACAAAACACTCCAAAGAAATTTAAGCTGTGAAAAACTCAGCTGTGATGACAAGAAGATGAAAAAAAGTTAAGAATTTCCCACCTTGGGTCTGTTCCCTGGATGGGTTAAGGGTGTTAAACCTGCTTGTATGATATTGGAAATAAGAATTCTAATAGTTATGAAAGAAATCACTAACTAAGAGCTACACTTTGAGTTTAGTCATTCTGCAAATTGCCTTATTTCTTATATGGAAAACTAGTATTCACGAATCTGTAAATCTTTTTCTCTATCTATGAACACCACCTGCTTAGTGCTTTTAGTCAGTAACAAATAGTGTGTACACTATTAATTGAACTTTAATGGGACCAGAGATTCCATAGCCGAACATCTGAAATAAAAATATGATGCATATTGATAAGCAGGAAAGGAAAGAACTTATGGAACCTCAGAAACAAAACCTAGTTTCAGAATCCAGATCTGCTGAAGTCTGGCATTGACAGTCTGGTACAAATTTATGTGAATTAGGTTGGTAGGTTGATAGATTTCTCATTACTAAAGTTGTGTTTTTTTAATTCACAGGAAACTGGAAGAGAATATTTGGACTGCAATCATACCAGCAGCAGTCCAGGAGAGTCAGACCTGAAGGAGATGTTGGCTGAGCCATTTCCTGAGCAGATCAGAAGGGAATGATTTCAATTATTGTCACATAATGGGCCAGATGCTCCCTCTTGCCCTAGTCTAACTATTATCCCAGCTCCAAAACAAAGAGGAAAGGAGAGAGGGAAGGAACCCAGAGAAGAGTGGAATGAAGGAGGGGAAAAAAAGGGAAGAAAAGAGGGAAGAAGGAAGGCATTACAATCAAATCAAAGCAAGGATTAACAACTGTAATAAGCAGAAAGATTACTTTTGCATAAAATGAAAATAGAAAAGGTCAGTTCAGGAAATGTTAATACACTAGCTCAGTTACTCTCAGTTCATAGGCCTGAGTCATTAGGCTTAGCAGGCCCAGAGAACAGTACCATAGCTTTGTTACTTGGGCTTTTATGAGGCATATCTGTGCTGGTGGCAGCTAGCAGACTGGCAGGGCTACAAACTGGCATGGCCTTCAGGTCATAAACTAATTATGGCACAATCATTCACTTGTTCTAGCCATTCAGCCAATTACTTCATGAGTAGGGTGGGTGGGACTCTTGTCTATGGCCAGCTCTGGAAGCAAGACCTCCGGGGCTTAAGCTTTCCTTCCTGGGGAGTTATATGGGAGTCTGCAGGGCCATCCGCAGCCTCACTAGGCCTAGAAGTCTATCTTCCTACATGAATAATAAATTCACCTATTATTAAGTGTCTGTTTTACAAGGCATGAAAAAAAGCAAAAATAAGAAAATACCCTCAAAGGGCTTTGAGTCTAGGGCAGGATAGGAAACATAAGAACCATTCAAAACCTTTGCTTAACCATACTTGCATATCTCAAACACCAGACTTTTTAGAACTATTTTGAATCTGGACACTGCATTAGTCATCTGAGTACATCACACATATTCTAGAAAAAAGAAAGTGAAGATGTTTTCTTCCAGAGTCAATGCAATCTTCCATCTTTCCCCAAAGATGGAGGCTAAGTTTTCCTATTCTCCAGAGTCATGATTCAATTCAGGGCTTACCAAAGCATGCCTAAGAAGAAGGGTCAATCACTCTCCTCCATCACAATACCTTCTCTGCTCCAAAGTCCACCCCCACTGAACTTACAATCAAAGTTTTCTGTCAAGGTATACACAGAAGAGAAAAATCCCTTTAATAAACTAGGGCTTCAGACTTACAAATAGCCTCTGGGAGCCAGCATGCATTTCTAGAAATACATGTAAACACATGGAAAGTTATGCACACACATTTGCTTACAGAGTCAGAAGAGAAAGTAAACTGATTGGGTAGGGGTGAAATTTCACAGCTCAGAGAGCTGAAGACCTGGGTAAAATGCAAGATGAGTAAGTTCAAAATACCAACAGGGAGCTGTTTTTCAAGGCAGCAGCATACACACAGTCAGCTGTGCCAACGGATTTGCTAGGATCAGAGAGAATGGATTTGTAGAGAGAACTCAGGAAGCACTTTGAGGATCAATAGGTCCCAAAAGTATGCCAATGATTTAGTAGTAATACAGTCAAGGTCCTAGAGAAAATCATTTCCATACTCATTACTGCTTATGGCAAACATCAACCAATTTAGACTTAGAGGTTCAAACAACCCTAGCTCCCTAACAGCCATCATTAAAAACATTCATGCAAGGAGCATTCTTTGTAAAGTGGAGCCTGGCCAAGCACACAGGCATCTGCTCCTCTCCTTCATCACGTGTTCTCCTGCTCCCTTCCACCCTTGTACAGACCCCCACATTATGTTTATATTCCCACACCTGACCCCACCTTCTAGCAGAGGCCAAGAGTATCATTCCTGGATGACTGCCCAGCCTTTGAAGTCAGAGAGAATGCAGGCTGTTAGATGAGGAGATCCAGATTCAAGACTTCTCAGCACACACTTCCCCCTACTCAACAATGCTTACAATGAAGTACACTCAAGAGGCACTCTGGGCGCTAGAAAAACAGGAAGCCAGAGGAGTGGGTGGGTGAGTTAGTCTCTCTAGGTTGGCCTGAGTCTGTGCAATGTCAGGCTCACTGGAAAGGTGAAGTGTCTCCACTGAAAGTGTGACCAAGGTATCCTTAAGCTGGGCATTGACCAATCACCCTTGCCTTAAGTGTTTCTCCCCCACCTTGTCTACCACAAGCTGCATCCACACACAAATAAAGTAGCCATGCCCTCAAGCTTGATTCTCTAGAGGGTAGCAGAACAACTCAGCTTGGGAGACCCTGTGATTCTCTATTC
The DNA here is from genome assembly GCA_963574655.1 of Perodicticus potto. Classification (NCBI taxonomy): domain Eukaryota; kingdom Metazoa; phylum Chordata; class Mammalia; order Primates; family Lorisidae; genus Perodicticus; species Perodicticus potto. Next base: position 9,178 of record CAUYRH010039658.1, read on the forward strand.
AAGTGCTTTCTAAAATTTGAGGTTAGAAAAGAATAGGCCTGAATATTTGGCTGGAAGTAGCCATGTTTAAAAGCATTTGTTTCACTTAAAGATCACAGGAATATTTCTTCATTTTGGCAGTTTGGGGGAGGGAATGGAGATGTAGATCCATTAGAATAAACAGTAACCACCCATTTATGTGTGCACTTTCATCTAGGTGTATTACAAGGGAATCTAGGAGAAATCAAGCTGTCTGCCCTCTCTGAGCCTGTTAGGTCATCTGTCTACCATGCCTCCAGCAATAATAGTTGCAATGCAATAACTCATACTTACACCACACTTGATAGTTTTTAAAGCACCCTCTCATTTATTATCCCATTTAATAAAGATTAATCCAGCATGTGGTATGATTAATGAAAGAGATAGTTTTTAAAGTGCATTCCCTTTGACCTAGCAATTCACTTCTTCTACAAATATCCTTTAGTAAAATAATCAGATTAGTGTGTAAAGATGTATGAACACAAAGGGCCACTGTTGCACAATTTATATTAGCAAAATGTTAAAAACAAATTCAATGTCAATTAATATGGAACTAGTTAAAATATTTATGTATACATATGTATATATATGTTCATAAAATACATGTATACTAAAAGTATGATACCATGAAGCCATTAAAATGATTATATAAATATATATATATGATTTCCACAATGTACTGTTAGGTGTAAAAACATGGGCTACAAAATAATAAACACAATATGACCATTTTTAAAGGCATGTATGTATAAACAGAAGAATGAACTGCTCAGCATCCGTAGCTCTGTGAGTAGGGCACCAGCCACATACTAAGGCTGGCAGGTTCGAGCCCAGCCCCAGCCTGCTAAACAACAATGACAATTCCAACCAAAAAAAAAAAAAAAATAGCCAGGTTCTGGGGCAGGTGCCTGTAGTCCCAGATACTTGGGAGGCTGAGGCAAGAGAATCACTTAAGCCCAAGAGTTTCAGGTTGCTGTGAGCTGTGATGCCATGCCTTCTACCGAAGGCAACATAGTGAGACTCTGTGTCAAAAAAAATGAACTGTGAGATACACACACGCCCAAATATCAATGCCTATTATCTCAAAAAAATAGGAACATATCTAATTTTTATTTTCTTCTTTTGACTTCTGTGTATTTTCTAAACTAATACTAAAATAACAATGTATTTATTTTGATGACATGGAAACAATAAACCTATATTTATTTTGGAAAGGAGGGCAATATGCTATGTGACAACAACCGTAATAGTAGCTAACATTTATATAGAGAGTACAATATACTATGGCTTTCAATATATTTGCCATATTTTGATTTCACATTATCACTATGAGGAATGTAACACTGTCCCAGTCTTACAGATGAGGAAAGGACCCTGAGGCTTACAGAGTTTAAGGGACTTGCCAAGGACACACAGTTAGGAAGTAACAAAACTAGACTATTCTAAGTGAAACATCACAGAAATGGAGAACCAAACATATATATTCAATGCCAGGTTGGATCTGATTGATCAACACTTAAGTGCAAATATGGAAGTAAATTCCAATGCAAATCAAGCTGGGAGAGAGGGGAGGTAGGGGTAGGTAAATTCACACCTACTGAGTATGCTCGCAGAGCCTGAACATATGATACAAAAACTCTAGATGTATGCCCCAAAGAATTAAACAAGGTCTCAAAGAGTTATTTGTATGTCCATTTCCATAGCAGCATTACTCACAACAGCTAAAATGTAGAATTAACCCAAGTTCATCAACAGATAAATGGATAAGCAAATTGTAGCATATACATACAATGGAATATTTTCACCCTTAAAAAGAAAGGAAATTATGACATATGCTGCATGAAGCATATGCTCTAATCTTGAAGACGTGCTATGCGAAATAAGCTAGTCACAAAATGATAAATACTGTGATTTGCTTATGTAAGGTAGTTAAGAGTAGTCAAAATCATAAAGCCAGAAAGTAAAGTGGTGGTTGTCAGGGTTTGTGGGAGAACGGGGAAAAGGAGTTATTGTTTAATGGGTACAGAATTTCGGTTTTAAAAGATGAAAAGAGTTATGAACATAGATGACATTTGTACAACTTTATGAACGTATTCAGTGCACTACTGAACGGTACACTTAAAATAGTTTTGGAGATAAATTTATGTTGTACATATTTTATCACAATAAAAAGTAATAAATTATTTTTTAAATGTAAAAAAAAAGAAAGTGACAAAACTAGAGCTTGAAAAGGTTTCTGTTGACTCTAAATCTCATGCTCTTTTTTTCTCTTTAGACAGAGTCTCACTCTTTTACCTAGAGTGCCGTAGCTTCAGCCTAGCTCAGAACAACCTGACTCCTGGGCTCAAGGAATCCTCCTGTATCAGCCTCCCAAGTAGCTGGGACTACAGGCACGTGCCAGTATGCCTGGCTAATTTTTCTAGTAGAGACGGGGGTCACATTTTGCTCAGACTGGTTTTGAACTCCTAACCTCAAGTAATCCTCCAGCCTGGGCCTCCCAGAGTGCTAGGATTATAAGCAGGAGGCATGGCAGCCAGCCTCTCATGCTCTTACTTGCTACTTTATAACGTTCCTCCTCAAGGGCCATTTCATTCTTGAAGTACTCAAAACAATGTATCAAAGCCAGCTTTTATACTTTTGAGTATGTATGCCAGAGAGATTCCATTAAGAGTACAACTGTTTCCAGCTCAGCAAAGTTTCAAGGCCTGATGCCAAAAAACCCAGGTGACCAAAAATCAGCAACAGCTCAAATTGAACAGTGGTCCCTTAAATCTCACAAAGGCAAAGAGGAACCTTGTTTGAGTCAAACTTTTTCCTTCATCCATCCATCCATCCCTTTGTTGATTACCCATCAAGTGCCAGGAACTATGGAGGTGCAAAGATGAATAAGACAGACTCTCTGCCTTTAGGCAATGTGCAATATGTTTCCCAGTGGGATAGCATCACAGGCCCATTCACCTGTGAGGCCTACTTGAGAATAAACTCCAGGTTGAAATACGACCAGTGACCAAGGGGCCAGAGCAGGAAATTTAGAAAGATAGGAAAAAGGGTCCAAATCCTTCTTTACTATACTTTAAAAGAATAGTATGTATATGGATACAATTAACTAAATAGAGTAAATATTACTGAGCAATGACTATATACCAGGCTCTGTGTTAGGTACTGTTACATTTTATTATTACTGCTATTATTAATGTTATGAAAAATAGCAGCTAACATTTTATTAAATCCTTACTGGTAGTGACAGAAACTGGACTAAGTGCTTTGCATACAATGTAAGTTTTCACAATCATAAATCTATTAACATGGATTAAGATAGAGTCTTAACGTAAAAACAAAATAAAACAAATCTACCAAAGAAAGCCTCTAGAATTCTCCACAGATCCCTTATTCACCACTAGGAATTTGATGGTCATCTTAGAGATAAAATGATTTGAATATCCAGACACATACATAAAAACTTTCATGTGTTCCTTTCTCTAGTCCAGCTCAGAGATTCACAAACAGTAATAATTACTACTATACAGGGTTCTACTATGAATGCACAGATGTAGTACTCTATTGTAATAGATAATATTTTCAAGGAGAATTTCAATAATTCATAATTTTTGTCTTATGTGCTAATTTTAGTACCTGACTTGATGGGCACGTTAGATACTAATGATGATATAAATAGTATACGCCCAATAAATGGTGGATGCTGCCTTAATATAGTAAGCTGCACAATAACCCTAATAGGGATTGTACCCATTATACAAGTGAGGGAACAGAGCCTAAAGAGGTTTGGCCTCCATTACTTAAGTGCAACAAAGCCAAAGTTTAAACCAGGTCCAACTGACACTAATGCCTATACTTCTTATATAGTTTTATGAAAGGTATTTCCTTTCTGACAAATGAATTATGTTTGAGGTCCCTTAACTAGCAGTCTTGTTCCTTAGGAACAGGTGATACTGGGCTCTGGACAGGAGAATCAGTGGTATCTAAGGGGCTCTTTCCACAACAGCTTATGTTCCTGATGGATCAGAGGTGCAAAAATAATCAGCACTTAGCAAGCCAGGCCAGAGACAAGCTCAGTTAAAATCAAAGATCGTACTCAGAAGAGAATTCTCAATGTGAAGGGGGACTTGAGGGGAGGGTTAAGCAGTAGACTGTCCAGCTTCTAAGAAGAGCACTGGAGCAGGAACTCCAAAGCTGGAAAGAATGTTTGCCTTGACATAGAAAGTCCCCAAACCCACCTTGACTGACCAAGAAGTAGAGCAAGTAGAAAGAAGAAGAAAGAAATGGCATTCTCATTAGAGTAGGTAAAAGGGAGGTTAAGGGAACATAGACTGGACAGCAAATTTCTGAGTAGGCTGGTATAAAGGATATTTTTACATACTTATGTTAAGAGTCAGTGTCTGACTTGGGTGACAAGTAAAAGAAGATATTGTTAAGAGCCAAAATCTCATCAAGGTGTGAGAAGGGAGGGAACTGGTCCCTAGCTCATGCTATAATAAACAGTGGAGAGTATGGTACATACAAAAGCCAGGTAGAAATTCTAGTATGAAAAGAAAGGGAAATATAATAATTTGCATTTAACCATGGGTCAAACAGAGTCATATTGAGATTATTATTTCATTTTATTCTCGTTACAATAATCCTGCAAGCTGAGTATGACTGCCATTTGACAAGTGAGGACACTGAGATACGGGGAGTTGCTTCCCAGAAATTACACAATGGCACATGGCTAGAAAAGATAACTTCCAGTCTTTGAACCCAGAGGTCTGTGATTCCAAATCTTACAGTCTTTCATTTCAATGGCTGAACAGAGCCAGCCCTGCATAGCTTCTTTCCTAAAGTAGGGCCAATCAAAACTGGGTTTATAGGCTGTTATTTCTAAATTTAAGTATACATACACACAATTATATATGCATTTTAACCTTTTTTTATAACAAGTTTTTTTAATAAGAAATGGGCAAAACCAGCTTTCTTTTCAGAATCAAAATGCAGAACAAATGGAAAAATTATGGTATTTAACCTTCACAAGTTTGAGCCTCCACAAATAATGCAACCAAGATTTACATTTTTAACAGCCCTTCTACATACACTCCATCTTCTCTAT
>CAUYRH010039659.1:0-10475 GCA_963574655.1 Perodicticus potto
GCAGCCGCCACCCATGCTGACACGATTACCTGTACAGCCACAGCAACCCATGGTGTCAGTAGAGAGGACTCGGATGAAGTGAGGAGAGAGGACAGAGGTGAGGGAGGTGAGATGCCCCCTCCCACTGGGGGAGGCCCTTATATGCTGCCCCTCCAGAGGGAAGACACCTGACCACTTCCTTGTTATTGTTTATTTTAGTTTCTGTAGAAAAACTTCAGATGCCCAACTGTTTATTTTCATAGGAGATACCTTTAGACTCATTAAGTCACTTGTTTTCAGTTTAGCTAATTTTACTTCTGTTCCAACCCCTGGAAATATTTAGCAAAGGACCTTTTCCTATTTTCAAACACAGCCAGTCTTGGAATAGATGAGCCGGGGAAATTACATCTGCCTACTGACGCTTTCCTTGCTAACAGTTTTTTCAAACACTAACAGTTTTTTCAAAATTATCATCTATTTATTTCCCTGGACACATTTCCAGAAACCAAAATTCTAGGGCTTACTTCAGTAAGAGGAGAACATAAAAATATAAAAGCAGTAGCTTCCACCATGTGCTATTTTCACAACTGGTCTGGAAGTCACAGTTCCAAGAGACCAGGTGCATCTGGGTTGTGGCTTTGTCTGTTTCTCCTTCCTGGAAGAGAACTGACCACAAGGGGAAGCCACAAGCCTCAGTTCCATCTTTGGTACCCTCTCACCCTGGGATTCCTGTCTCATAACAAATTCTTCGCACTCAAGTCACAGTCATAAGTCCAGACTTAATGACAGAGCTGGCAACAAGGCCACCTCAAGGTGAAGTCTCAGAGGCCCGGGAGGCTCCACTGTCCCCACAAAGACTCTCTGATTTCATTTTCCATGTTAGATCAGGACTTGACAAAGAAGGGGAATAATCAATTCGTCTTAGGCTTCCCCAAATTTGGTGAAACACTAGTTCCAGAGGATGCTACAAAATACTACAGAAAAAATGTTAAAATATGCATCAGAAATAATAAATGTAAATACAGCCAAACAGACTTTTGGACTCTGGTCCTTTTGGATGTTTTTATTTGTCACATGCTCGGTGACGCCCTAAGAAGGAAAGGAAGTATTCTGGACCCCCCCAAACTTAATCCACCACTGCACTTGCTTTCATTTGCCCCTCAGGTGAGAAAGTCCCAGGACTTAAATTGGTGGCAGATTTAGAAAAGCACATTAGTGGGATTTCACCTAAGACAAACAATGTGAGGGTGCTCAGCGTGCCCCCTGGGTGAAGGGCTCAACTACAACTTGAACTTTACCTTAGAACTGAACACAATGTAACCTAAACATTTGCACCCTTTTATCAATTTGAAATTAAAGAATAAATAAATAAAACATGTATCAACAACAACACAAAAGAGAAAGAAAAGCACATTAACACATTTACTGCAGAAAAGAGAAAGGGGAGAGCAGTGGTTCTCAAACTTTTATCAGTCTTGGGATCCCTAATACTCTCAAAAAGTATCAACATCCCCAGATCGCCTTGTTATATGGTTTATATTATAGATATTTATTTGCAATAGAAACTAGCACTGAGACCTTTGAAAACATATTTAGGAATTCATTTTTAAATAATAATACAAGCTTATTGCACACTTACCTGAATGAGATTATGGGGGAAAATAACCACATTTTCCAAAACAAAAGTTAGTACAGTGGCATTATTTTATATTTTTGCAAAATCTCTTAATGTCTGGTTTAATCAAAGACAGCCAGACTTTTATATCTACTTCTGAGATGAATGTACTACACTATGTGATTTGGGATAGAGGAAAAGTCTTGTCCCACACAGCTATGTAGTTGGAAAAGAAGGAGGTATTAACAGCTTTGGGGCCTTCAGAGGTCTTGGGACCACATTTTATGGACTGCTAGGGCAGAGATGTGGAAAGTTTTGATCCCTGAGGAAATAAGTACTTTAAAACATTCTCTATCATTGACTTTAGCCTCATCAAGTCTGAATCTCTATACAGAGTGAACATAAAGTTCATGTGCATTTTGCATGTAATTGCAATTTGCACACAAACTTTCTGGTCACCCTCTATATGGTGAGTATGTGGTATGACGATGTCATGAAGCAATTTTACAGAATTTTACTTCTTCTATATTTCAAAAGCTACCTCATAATACCACTGTGTTTTCTAATGGTCCACCTTTTGTTCCTACTCAACAATTCAGATCACCAGTGTGGCATTAAGTGCCCCCAGCAACCTGCCTTCAATACATCCTTGCGGCCTTGTCTCCTGGCATCCGAGAATCTAGAACAGAGTCTTTCAACCATTTTTTCTCACAACACACTGGAACCTACAGTTAAACTTCCATGACACACTTAAATCATGTTGATTAAAAAAAGAGTACAAAACAAAAAAAAAAAAAAAAGAATATACTGACTGTGCTTTGAACCTCTTTGGAAAAGCCTTTAATTAATGATTTTTAAAAATTTTTCACAGCACACCAGTTGAAAATCACTACTCCAGAGAAAGTCAAGACCACATGAGAGGCCAGAGTTTGTAACTCATTGCTAGTAGTACTTAATAATGATGGGGCAGGTACTTTGTGCTCAGCACTGGGCTAAGCACTGAGAAATGCCACTAAGAGGACAGTGACAATGCAGCAGGCTTCAGCAAAGCACACGTGTGGCAGGGACAGCACCAACAGAGCAAAGGAGACTCAGGACAAGGTGACCTAGGCAGGCACACACCAGAAGGCTCCTGGGCCACGGGCCTTCTGCTCTTATAAAGGAAACATGCCAGCCACACAATCCTGCTGTGAGTTTGCATCCCCCACCCTGCCCTCCCTGTAGCTTTCCATCCCCCAGCCCGGCCTCCCGTGGGGCTGGCCCATACTGTAAAGAGCCCTCTTCCACCACCAGCGTCCTACTCACACTCAAATGCCATCGCTGCCCCATCACCAGTTCTTGTTTTCCCCTTCTGTTTGGGTCATGTCTGCATTACACTATACTGAGGGAAGGGGTTAACAGGGCAGGGGACAGGAGCAGGCGGTGGTGCTAGGACAGGAGAGTAAGGAGAAACTGGCAGCTGAGACCTGCTGTTGCCACCTGAAGTGGTGTCAGCAGAAGGGCCGGCCTTTCGTCTCACCCACTGGCTCGCTCCCCCTGCAGTGACAAAGTCCAGTCTTTTCTTTCTTCAAACATTGGGTGTCTTCGCCACACCCATGAGATTGAGAAGTCCATCAAACTGCCAGGACCCATGCTCAGTCTCCTCTTCACCTCAGGTTAACCACAGAGGAGGAGACACAAACATGTCTTGCTCCTGCCACCCAAGGCAGTCACTCCACCTGGGCTCTACAGACCACCCCTGCTGGCCTTTTAAATCTCCTTTCTCTTCCTGTCATTCCCTCACTCCACAGGCATTTGTTGAGCACCCTAGACTCTGCAAACACCAGCAAGGAACTCACTCAGTTTTCTAGACCTTCCTTCAGCAAAAATGCTCCTCTATGGAGCCCAGTCCCCTTCCAGCTCTGCCGGTGGACTCTCTCCCCATGGACAGCCACACTTAGAAATCAGTGTCCAAACACACAAAAAAATCTCCCCTGAGATGATGGACATGAGAATGGTGACACTAAAACCAAGTATGGAGTGGGGAAGCAGGAATGTGGAACAGAGCAGCAGACATGGTAGACATGAGGTGAAATGCAAAAGCCAGGTGCAGGGATGCGGGCCTGTAGTCCCCGCTACTCCACATCCAGCCTTGGCAATAAGTGCCCTGAGATCTCATGGCTCTATAAAAGAAAATTTAATTTAAAAAAATTATACATAATAAAATGTACTAGTATGTCTTCTAAAATAAGAAGAAACATAATACTACTGTAACTCTACTGTTTAAATACAATTACTGAGGCTGGGCATGGTGGCTCACGCCCATAATCCTAGCACTCCAGGAGGCTGAGGTGGGTAGAGGTTCAACACCAGCCTGAGCCAGAGCGAGACCCCGTCTCTAAAAAAAATAGCTGGGCATTGTGGTGGGTGCCTGTAGTCCCAGCTACTTTGGAGGCTGAGGCAAGAGGATCGCTTGAGCCCAAGGGTTTGAGGTTGCTGTGAGCTATGATGCCACAACACTCTACCAAGGGCAACAACTTGAGACTCCATTTCCAAAAATTTAATTAATTAATTAAAATTACTAATCACTTGTGATGTCATGAAAGCTATACATGCTCCTTAGAGCAAATTTGAAAAATACAAAGGAAAAACATTATCTACAGTCACATCTTCCTAAAATTCTCTCTTCATCTTATAAATTTCTTTCAGAATTTGTGGACACCTGTATGTACAATTTAAAAATAAAACTGGGGGATTGTAACATATATGCTATGTGTTATTGTTTGTTCCCTGGGGATTATAATATATAAATGCTGACTGTTACTGTGTTGGGCACTGTAATAAACATAAATCTTTGCTAACCACCACCTCCAACTTCCCTGGTCCTCCATGGGCAACCACTTTACTCCAACTGCTCTAAGCCAAACCCCGACAACCTCCATCATGGTCTAATGTATGCTCTTTGACAGTGTCCCAAGATGACTTTTCAGCCCTATACAGTTGACAAATCTCTCTTTCTTTACATACTCTCATCTTCTGACTCATATGAGACCAAATTCTATGTTTTTCTTTTACCAATTTTGTTATTTTTGTTCAGTCTCTTTTGTAAAAAATGACTCTAGAAGTCTTGAGATTTGGTAAAGAGTTACCTTTGTTGTTGTTTCTTTGGGAGAATTTCATTTTCTTTCTATTTCATGTACTCCTTGGACAAATACTTAGGACTTTGTTAAATAGATCTGTGTTCTTTTTTTTATTTTTTACTTTTAAAAAATTTTTATTTTCTGAGACAGAGTCTCACTCTGTCACACAGGCTAGAGTGCCACGGCATCAACATAGCTCACTGCAACCTCAAACTCTTGGGCTCAAGTGATCCTCCTGCCTCAGCCTCCTGGGGACCTGGGACTATAGAGGTGCATCACTGTGCTTGGCTAATTTTTTTTATTTTTTGTAGAGATGAGATCTCATTCTTGCTCAAGCTGGAGATCTATGTTCTTTTAAAGTGTGAAATTTCAGAATAAAACCTTTGGTTTCAAATATCTTCATTCATATTTTGACTGAAGGTACTACTCAGATACTATTTTGACTGGTTACACAGTATACTTTCTATAAACAAGCAAGCAGAGTTCAAACATCCTCCCATTTTATCCCATAGGAGAGACCCTCTAAAAAACAGACCTCCTTCCCCTACTAGGGTGCCAAGGTACTCTCCTGCCAGGCATAAAACTATATAAAATTGTATATATTCTCTACCTGCAATTCCAAACTCCCAGCACTCCTCTCCATTCTCACCCTGAGGTCTGGAAGCCTGTCCCCATTGAGTTCAGATTCTTGGGCATTTTCTCAAGAAGTGTGGACAGGACGTGGGCTGTTGCAGGTCTGTGCTGATTCTGCCACACAGCGATAAGGAGAAAACAGTGGACTGAAGGAACCGTATGGGAAAGGGAGAGGCAGTGCCCCCACCCCACCTTGGCAGCAGTGGGAACAATAGGGCTTACACCCCTGGGGATATTTTGGAAGGACACTCCCTGTCTCTCTGAGCAACCAGAGAAGCTGGGCATCTTCTCCAGTGGCAGACACTGGTTCAATAGATCAGGGATGGTAACACAGACACCATAAGCAAAGGGTATGCCTGAGGTGGTACCTGTCTGGGTGGAGTACCACAGGACGAAAAATTGAAGACACATGTGCAGAGATGGAATACTCCCAGGGCAGAATACTCTCAGGGCGGGGATGAGCCAGAGGACTGCTTTAGTGAGCCTAAGAAATACCCGGCCCTCAAGGGATAATAGCTGAGACAAAGGCAGACAGGCCAAGGCTAGAACTCTAAGCCAAGTGTGACTTCTGACTGCACCCACCCCAACACAGACTACAGGGGAAACAGAAATACTAGCTCTGGGCAGCAGCACAGACAGGGACTGAGTCACGGTTTCCATGAACTCAAACAGTGCCTTGTCCACAGGGGAATGTAGCCAGGACAGAATCACAAATTCTGCACAAATATAAGTGTCAGCAATATCAATCAGGGTTGGGGCTGGAACTGAGTGAACCGCCCCAGCTGCCATTAACCACCCAAGATTTTCAGGCCTCAGCTTCCCCTGCTGGATGTGGCAGAGTGCGGAGGCCCGGCCGAGGAGACATAAGATCTCTCTGTGACTCAGGCAGGCTCAACCCCCCAATCTGCTCAGTGAGGGAACTGGGTCATAGCCCTGTGGGGTTACCAGTGACTGGATGTGACAGAGGTGCAAGATGGGGAAGGAGGCATCGACCTTCCCAGACTAATTCATTTGCTGGGGGGGGGGGGGTATTTCTGAATCAACAGAGCACTAGAATGAGTCATACTAGAGCTGCCAGCAGACCTCTGCTATCTAGTTGCCAGAGACCTTTGGAACTCCCTCACTTGATACCAGGTGCTACCTGGGACAATTGATTTGGATCTCTCAGACTGGACCAATCACCCAAGGAATATCCAAAGTAGTACCCTGGGTGTGTGGTTGTGGGAAGGTTTGATTTTGCTTTTCCAGTTGTTGTCCATGGCGGGTGGGGTGACTTAATTGCTGGTATTTCTCCACAGCTGAGACTTCAACCCATACTAACTAATTCACTAAGGTAGGACAGAGACCAGCTGAAAACAAGACAGAGCCACTTAGCCCCAACACACCAAGTAAGTCCCCAGTGTCTCAAACTGTAGCACTATGCAGGTCCTTTGCAAAGGTCTAGGGGAAAAGGTACAGACACCAGTCACAGCTCTTGGGTAAAGGGCTGGTTAATCACTACTCCAGGAGCCCTCCCCAACCCAATTTCACCTTATCTGCTCATCTAGCCAAATGGTGTAAAACAGTCATGGGGTGGAATCAGCAGAAAAACTCCAGTAACATGAATAACCAGAGTAGATCAACTCCCCCAAGGAACAATTTGGCAGACACAACTGAAGATCCCATTAATAAAGGATGTCAGAAATCGAATTCAGAATTTGGATTGCAAATAAGATTAATAGAATGGCTTGGCACCTGTGGCTCAATGGGCTAAGGTGCCAGCCACGTACACCTGAGCTGACGGGTTCGAATCCAGCCCGGGCCTACCAAACAACGATGGCTGCAACCAGAAAATGGCTGGGCGTTGTGGCAGGTGCCTGTAGTCTCAACTACGTGGGAGGCAGAGGCAGGAGACTCACTTGAACCCAGGAGTTGGAGGTTGCTGTGAGCTGTAATGTCACAGCACTCTATCCAGAGTGACAGCTTGAGGCTCCGTCTCAAACAAACAAAAAAAAAGATTAATAGAATGGAGGTAAAGTTGGAATTAGAAATTCAAGGAGCATTTCAAAAGTTGTCTCAAGAATTCAATGAATTCAAAGACAAAATCACCAAATATTTTGACATACTGAGACAAAAATTTGCAAAGATTTGAGAAATACAGTAGAATCCCTAAGTAACAGAATGGAGCAAGCAGAATAAAGGATTTCTGACATTGAAGACATAGCTTTTGAATGCTCCCAAGCACTCAAAGAGGAAGAGAAATGGAGCGCAAAAATGGATCATTCTCCCAGAGAGCTTTGGGATAATTTGAAGAAAACTAATAATTGCCTTATAGAAATTCCTGAAAGTGATGAAGTTGCTTCGCAAAGCACAGAGACCCTTTATCATGAGATTATGAAAGATAACTTTCCAGATATGCCAAGACATTCTGAAATGCAGATAGCAGACAGTTTCAAAACCCCAGAATGACTCAACTCAAATAAGACAACCCCCAGACACATCATAATTAACTCCACTAAAGTTAATATGAAGGAGAAAATTCTGAAAGCAGCCAGACGTAAGAAAACCACAACCTACAGGGGGAAGAATATTAGAATGACGGCAGATCACTCTGGTGAAACCTTTCAAGCTAGAAGAGGGTGGTCATCGACTTTTTATCTCCTAAAACAAAATAACTTTCAAACCAGGATCCTGTATCCAGCTTAACTGAGTTTCATTCATGATGGAGAAATTACTTTAATGACATTCACATGTTGAAGAAATTTGCCATAACTAAACCAGCTCTCCAGGATATTCTTAGACCTATTCTCCATAATGACCAGTGCAATCCTCCACCACAAAAGTAAACTCACTCAGAAACTTTTGATCAAATTCCAACTTCCACAGTGGCGAAAGGATTAAAAATGTCCACTGGACTTTCGAAAAACTCAATACCCAAAATTCTACCAGGCTTATCAATATTCTCAATTAATGTGAATGGCTTATATTGTCCTCTAAAAAGGCACAGTTGGCTGACTGGATACAAAACTCAGGCCAGATATCTGCTGCATAAAGAATCTCATCTTACCTTAAAAGATAAATATAGACTCAGGGTGAAGGGATGGTCATCAATATTTCAGGCAAATGGGAATCAGAAAAGAGCAGGTGTTGCAATTTTATTTAAAGATACAATGGGATTTAAATCAACAAAAGTAAGGAAAGATAAGGATGGTCACTTCATATTTGTTAAGAGTGATACTCAATATGATGAGATTTCAATTATTAATATTTATGCACCCAACCAGAATGTGCCTCTATTTATAAGAGAGACTCTAACAGACATGAGCAACTTGATTTCCTCCAGCTCCATAATAGTCAGAGATTCTAACACTCTGATGGCAGTGTTGGATAGATCCTCTAAGAAGAAGCTAAGCAAAGAAATTTTAGATTTAAACTTAACCATTCAACATTTGGATTTAAGAGACATCTATAGAACATTTCATCCTAACAAAACTGAATACACATTCTTCTCATCAGCCCACAGAACATACTCCAAAATTGATCACATCTTAGGTCACAAGTCTAACCTCAACAAATTTAAAAGAATAGAAATGATTCCTTGCATATTCTCAGACCATCATGGAATAAAATTTGAACTCAGTAACAGCAGGAATCTGCATATTCATTTAAAAACATGGAAGCTAAATAACCTTATGCTGAATGATAGCTGGGTCATAGACGAGATTAAGAAGGAAATTACCAAATTTCTGGAACACAATAATGAAGACATGAATTATCAGAACCTCTGGGATACCGCAAAGGCAGTCCTAAGAGGGAAATTTATAGCACTGCAAGCCTTCTTCAAGAGAATGGAAAGAGAGGAAGTTAGTAACTTCATGGGACATCTCAGGCAACTGGAAAAGGAAGAACATTCCAATCCCGAACCCAGAAGAAGAAAAGAAATAACCAAAATTAGAGCAGAATGAAATGAAATTGAAAACAAAAGAATTATACAATAGTTCAATAAATCAAAAAGTTGGTTTTTTGAAAAGGTCAATAAAATAGATAAACCTTTGGCTAACCTAACCAGGAAAAAAAAGAGTAAAATCTCTAATTTCATCAATCAGAAATGGTAATGCTGAAATAACAACAGACTCCCTCGAAATTCAAAAAATCCTTAATGAATATTACAAGAAACTTTATTCTCAGAAATGTGAAAATCTGAAGGAAATTGACCAATACTTGGAAGCACACCACCTTCCAAGACATAGCCAGAATCAAGTGGAAATGCTGAACAGTCCTATGTCAAGTTCTGAAATAGCATCAACTATATAAAATCTCCCTAAAAAGAAAAGCCCAGGACCAGATGGCTTCACATCAGAATTCTACCAAACCTTTAAGGAGGAACTAGTACTATATTAATCAACCTTTTCAAAAATATAGAAAAAGAAGGAATATTACCCAACACATTCTATGAAGCAAACATCACCTTGATCCCTAAACCAGGGAAAGACCATACAAGAATAGAAAATCATAGACCAATATCACTAATGAATATTCATGAAAAATATTCAGCAAGATTCTAACAAACAGAATCCAACAACACATCAAGTAAATTATACAACATGACCAAGTGGACTTTATCCCAGGATCTCAAGCCTCGTTCAATATATGTAAATCTATAAATGTAATTCAGCACATAAACAAATTAAAAAAATAAGACCATATGATTCTCTCAATTGATGCAGAAAAAGCTTTTGATAATATCCAGCATCCCTTCATGATCAGAACACTTTAAAAAAATGGTATAGAAGGGATATTTCTTAAACTAATGGAGGATATCTACAGCTAACCCACAGGCAATATCATAATGAATGGAGTTAAATTGAAAACATTTCCACTTAGATCAGGAACCAGGCAAGGTTGCCCATTATTTCCTCTGCTCTTCAACACTGTAATGGAAGTTTTAGTCATTGCAATTAGTGAAGAAAAGGCAATGAAGGGTATCCACATAGGGTCAGAAGAGATCAAACTTTCACTCTTTGCAGATGATATGATTGTATATCTGGAAAACACCAGAGATTCTATTACAAAACTTTTAGAAGTGAGCAAGGAATACAGCAATGTCTCAGACTACAGAATCAACACCTATAAATCTGTAGCCTTTATAT
>CAUYRH010039661.1:0-20674 GCA_963574655.1 Perodicticus potto
ATTGTTTTTTTAAGAGTATGTTGTGTTAGCTGGGCATTGTGGCGGGCGTCTTTAGTCCCAGCTACTGGGGAGGCTGAGGCAAGAGAAACACCTCTAGCAAGAGCTGGAGGTTGCTGTGAGCTGTGACGCCATGGCACTCTATCAAGGGTGACAAAGTGAGACTCTGTCTCTAAAAAAAATAAGAGTATGTTGTGTAATTTCCTCAGATTTGCGAATTTTCTAAATTTCCTTTTGTTATTGATTTCGAACTTCATTGTATTGTGGTTAGAGAAGATACTTTTTACAATGTCTTTTTTAAATTGATATTTAAATTGTGACCTAACGTATTATCTATGCTGGAGAACGTTCCATGTGCACTTGAGAAGAATGTGTATTTTGTTGTTGGGTAAATTATTCTGCATCTGTCTGTTAGATCTAGTTGGTTTACTGTGCTGTTCAAGTTCTCTATTTCCTTACTTATTTTCTGTGTTATTGTGCTATTCATTATTGAGAGTAGGGTATTAAGCTCTCCAACTATTATTGTAGAACCATTTATTTCTCCTGTAAGTTTTGTCAACTTTTGCTTCAGATATTTTGATGGTCTGTTATTAGGTTCATAAATGTTTATAATTGTTATGTCTCCTTGCTGTGATAAAACTTCTATTAGCATATAACGTCCTTCTTTGTCTCTTATAGGCTTTTTAATTTAAAGCTTATTTTGTCTGAAATTAGTATAGTCACCCCTATTCTCTTTTGGTTACTATTTGCATGGAAAATCTTTTTTTTCTATTTTTTTACTTTCAACCTTTTTGTGTGTTTTGACCTAAAGTGAGTCTCTTGTAGATAGGATATAGGAGTTCAAGGAGTTCAAGTCCAAGCTGGGAAACATTTTGACCTAAAGTGAGTTTCTTGTAGATAGGATATAGGAGTTAGATCATTAAAAAATCAATTCTGCTAATCTATGTCTTTTGATTGGACAATTTCATCCATTCACATTTAGGATAACTACTGATAAGGAGGGATTTATTTCTGTCGTTTTCTATTTTTTTTTGCTTTTAACTTTTAAATTTTCTTCTGGGTTTTTCTCTTTCTCTAGTTTTCTTTTCATTTTGCTAGTTGTTTTCTATATGCCTTATAACTTTTTGTCTCTCATTTCCTGTGTTAATGACTTCTTTTGTGTTTAGTTCATTTTTTTTGTCTGTTGGGGCATTTTATTTTTGAGTATGTATTACATCCCTGGAAAAAGAATCCCAGGATTTTCCCTCCTGTGTGTTTTCTTCTTGCTTCTTCATGGTCTATGAATGTGTTTAGTTGATTTTTAATGGTTGAAACTTTTAATTTTTCTTCTCTTTTCTTTTGAGTATATTCTGTAGATAATTTTCTTTGTGGTTACCATGGGGAACACATGAATTTAAATTTATGTCAACTTAGCTTCAATAGCATACAAAACTCTGATCTTGTTCAGTTCCATCCCATTCTTTTTGGTTATTAATGTCACAAAATTACATCTTTATGCTTTATGTATCTATTATAAAAACTTTTATGCATTAGTCTCTTTAGTCATGTAGAAAACAAAAGGTGGAATTACAAACCATAGTTATAATAATACTTACTTTATAACTATCCATTTACTTACCTGTGCCAAGGACCTTTATTTCTTCATAAGTCTTTGGGTTACTGTCTAGTGTCCTTTCTTTTCAACCTGCAGGATTCCCTTTAGCATTTCTTGAAGGGCAGGTCTTGTGGTAACTAACGCCTTCAGTTTCTGTTTATCTCGGAATATATTAATTTCGCCTCATTTTTGAAGAATAGTTTTGCAGGGGATAGGGGTTTTAGTTGCCAGCCTTTTTCTTTCTTTCTTTCTTTCTTTAGGACTTTGAATATACAAATCCATTAAGTTCTGGCTTCCAAGGTTTCTGATGAGATGTATGCTTATAATCTTATCAAAGATTAATTGTATGTGATGAGTCACTTCTCTTTTGTTGTCTTCAAGATTCTCCGTTATTGGCTTTCAATTTTTTATTTTACATTTTATTATTTTTTAAAAGACTAGGTTTTGAAATGTTTCCCAGCTTGGACTTGAACTCCTAGGCACAAGCAATCCTCCTGCCACAGCCTCCCAGGTAGGGGGGACTAAAGGCATGTACCACCATGCCTGTCTTGTCTTTGGCTTTTGATGGTTGGATTATACTATCCTTTGGTGTCAGTCTCTTTGAGTTTATTCTATTGGAGTTTGTTGAGTTTCTTGGTTTTTTTGTTTTTTGTTTTGGAGATAGAGTCTCATTTATGTTGTGCTCAGTAGAGTGATGTGGCATCACAGCTCACAGCAACCTCCAACTCTTGGGCTTAAACAATTCTCTTGCCTCAGCCTCCCAAATAGCTGGGACTACAGGCGCCCACCACAACACAGGGCTATTTTTTTGTTGCAGCCATTGTTGTTTTAGCTGGCCCCAGCAGGGTTTGAACCTGCCAGTCTGGGTGTATGTGGCCAGCGCCCTACCCCCTGAGCTATGGGTGCCACCCATGGAAGTTTGTTTTTTAAACTTTCCTTTAAATCTCATGGAAGTCACTTCAACTGGAAGTGGAGGAGAAAGCAATGATGGCAGTGGGAGTTGCAGTAATGGCGGCCTACCTATGTGCGTGTACCATTAAGATTAGAAGTAATGATCAGTGATCAGAACTCAGATCCTTGATGTTTGGAGGACAGTATCTTATTGCCTACTCTCTCGTAAGCTGTGTGCAGACTACTCAGAGAATGCACTCATAACTACATGCCTTAAGGCTGGGGGCGGGGAATGGATAGCTGCGACTGTGATAAGAACTGAAATCGACACAAATTGACCACAACTTACCTTCCATGCCTTACCTTGGAAGCTCCCAGCCCTTGGTAGCTTCCAGGTCTCCAAAACAGTTACATCAGACAAATTCTGCCAGAAAAATTGTTGTCTAGGTGGGGTGACAGATTCCTGGTGCTTCCTATTTTGCCACATTCCCTGAGGTTACTCTGAGGTTTTGTGTTACAAGGGAACAGACCATGACGATAGCTGGGGCACACAGACATTTCCATGTGCATGCAGACATAGGCTGTGGTCACAGGCCAGCTGTTAGACTGTGGCTGTGCCAAAGTGGGGATGATAAGAAGGGAAAACCTTAAGTGCAGGTGCATGTTTGTGTGTTTGTCAGTGTATGTTCACGTGGGGGTGTGCTGCTTTGTGTTTCTACCTCCCTGAGTGTACTTCTGTGCACGTACTTGTGATTATATCTGTATTTGTGAATCTTGCAGTGTGTACATTCGTGGGGACCCCTAGAAGCATGTTCCTCTGTATTTGCACTGTGCAGGAACATCTGTAAGGGGAACCCTGAATGTGTGCATCTGTGTATGTTCTTCACCTGTACCTTGTATGTGACCCCTAAGCATGTACTTCCTTATGTTTGCCATGATGGCGCACTTCTGTGTGAGTACCTCTGAGCATGCGCCTCTGTGCATACCTTTGTGTGTGTGCCACTCAGCATTTACCATGAGTGTGTAACAATGCATGTACAGTGTGTACCTCAGTGTGTGCCTCTGTGTGTACGTCTGAGCAGGGACCGCTGTATGTTCAAGAGCCTGAGGTGAAGTTAGCATTTTAGGGGTGTGTACGGCCTCCTGAGGCTCACTGACTCTCCTCTGCTCCCAGGACTCCTACCTCCTTGACTACTTCCTCTTTCTGAACCGCTACTTTGAGGTGGGGGCCCCGGTATACTTTGTTACTACCTCGGGCTACAACTTCTCCACTGAGGAGGGCATGAATGCCATCTGCTCCAGCGCCGGCTGTGCCAACAACTCCCTCACCCAGAAGATCCAGTATGCCTCCGAGTTCCCTGAGCAGTGAGTGTCTGGCCTGCATGGCACCCTGCAATCCCCTCTTCCTGCTTATTCTACCCCTCCCCTTGCCCCGCTGTCCTGTGGCCTATTGCCTGGGGAGGCCCAGCCTGGGGGTTGGGCCACAAGAAAGACCCACGACCCTGCCCAGCTGGTCCTTCTCCCTTCCCCCTCTCCTGCACTCAGGTCTTACCTGGCCATTGCCGCCTCCTCCTGGGTGGACGACTTCATTGACTGGCTGACCCCATCCTCCTCCTGCTGCCGCCTTTATATGTTTGGCCCCAACAAAGACAAGTTCTGCCCCTCCACTGTCAGTGAGTATGGGACCTTGGGGGGCTCATTGCCTATCACAGCTTGGGGAAACTGAGGCTACAGAAAGGAAAGGACTGGAGAACTTCTCTCCACTCCTCCCACCCCTCCTGCAGGGCCTGTTGGGAGCAAGGAAACAGGCTTGGCCTCAGAGACAGGCGCTCTGTGAGGAGTACCTGTGTGGGTGGCTGTGATGGACCACAGGCCTTTAAACACTTATGCTGGCCATGTGTGGATCCCTGCTGGCAGAGCATGCGGTGCTTGCAGTGGTGGGGCCGGAGAGTGGCAAGGAGTCAGAGGTTGGAGCATGGCCTCGCCACCTGGAGCTGCTGCATTTGTAGGTTGAGTGCAAGGCCCCTGTGGGACCAACTTCCCTTCCCCACTTGCTTGTAGGTGCCAGCAGTTTCTATAACCAAGAGGGGGAACTTCTCCTACAGTCAGAGATGACAAGTGCAAATCCCCCTAGAAGTGACTTTTTGAGGCAAGAATGCCTGGGGGAACTTTCATGGGAGGGGAGGAGAAAGAGGGGGACAGAGCAGGAGCAGCTGGCCGTGGGGTGCTGCTGCCCAGAGTACCCCTCTCTCTGCAGACTCCTTGAACTGCTTAAAGAACTGCATGGACTTCACGATGGGCCCCGTGCGGCCCTCAGTGGAGCAGTTCCACAAGTACCTTCCCTGGTTCCTGAGTGACCCACCCAACATCAAATGTCCCAAAGGGTAGGCTTGGGAGGTCTTCTACTGTGGAGGGTGGACCCGTGAGCTACAGGAGGGGGAAAAACGCAGTGGAAAGAAGGAAGCCGTGAGGGGCCTCTGCAGGGAGGCTGGGTGCTGGGTAGAGGGGAGGAGACGAGTCCCTGCTAAGTCTTTGCCCTGGCTTCTCCCACAGTGGCCTGGCAGCTTACAGCACCTCTGTGAATCTGAGCTCAAATGGCCAGGTCGTAGGTAAGCATAGCCTCTCCTGGAGGGGAGGACAAAAGCAGGCTGTCTGGACAGTCCTGAGAGCCCCGGGGAATAGTCTTTCTCCATCTTACATACTCTCTCCTTTGTGGGAGCCTCTAACTATGCTGGCCCCCTCAGTAAGGGTCCTGTTTCCCAACGCCACATTCTCAGACTTGGCCCCTTTTTCTACCCTCGAGTCCACGTTTAGTCCACGTCCATGAAATTTGTGGAGTTCTTTTAGCAGTTGATTCCATACTGGAGGGTCCTTATACTCTGAGCTAACCACCTTTTCTTGCCTGCACAACTTATCCCAATGTCAGCAGCGGGCAGCTGGATGCCTGGGCAGTGCACTCCTGGCAACCATTAAAAGTAACAAGGGAGATACGGTTGGACTGGCAGGGAAAAGAGCCATGACGTGCTTCTTAACTCAGCCCCAGCAGAATGAGCTGGCCATCTGAGCCAGGAGCTGGCCGCAACCCCGTGCCCACGAGCTCTGCCAAGGGTCCCCGAGGAGCTGCAGCTGGAGATGGGTCTGGGGTCGGCAGTGGAGGGGGAAGGTTTTGATGGATTCTTTTCCTTTGCACTGAAATCCTTCATGGTTTGAATCACTAGCTACAAACTGATGAAAGCTGCTTGCTCCACCTGCCCAATACATCTTCCATGAAGGTCCCATCTTCTCGGAAGGGTGATCAGCCACACCACGGCCCTGGTCCCTGGGCACTGCATGCTCTGTGTGGCCCACGTGGTGGGGCCAGTGTGGGTAGAAGGGAGTAGGAGTCTCAGTCAGGGACAGAGGTGTGGGCCCTGGAGGGAGGAGAGGGGGAGCCAATCTCCTGTGACCTGGGGCAGATCTGTGCCCATGTCTGATCCTGAGTCTCCTTGTGTGTACACTGGGTTAGTCTCGAGCAGTGCTTCTCAACGTGGGGTCCCCTGGCCAGTAGCATTAGCATCACCTGGAAGTTGTTAGAAATACAAGTTCTAGGCTTCACCTGAGTCCTTCCAGACCTGAATCTCTGGGCTTGCATGGCCATCTGTGAGTGACCCAACCTCCAGGTGGTCAGAGACCTGGCAGAAGGCTCTCTGGTCACCTCTGCCACTCTGAGGTTGCATATGTCCAAGAACATTTCTTTTTTTCTTCTCATGTAGCTGTTGTTTCTTTTCCCAATCCACATTGTTACTGTACACAATTAAGAAATAACCTTTATTGGCTCAGCACCCGTAGCACAGTGTTTATGGTGCCAGCCACAAACACTGAGGCTGGCAGGTTCGAATCGAGCCTGGGCCTACTAAGACAACAATGGCAACAACAACAACAAAATAGCCAGGTGCCTGTAGTTCCAGCTACTTGGGAGGCTGAGGCAAGAGAATTGCTTAAGGGCTCGGCACCTGTGGCTCAACGGGCTAAGGCGCCAGCCATGTACACCTGAGCTGGCGGATTCGAATCCAGCCTGGGCCCACCAAACAACAATGATGGCTGCAACCAAAAAATGGCCAGGCATTGTGGCGGGCACCTGTAGTCCCAGCTACTTGGGAGGCAGAAGCAAGAGACTCGCTTGAGCCCAGGAATCGGAGGTTGCTGTGAGCTGTGATGCCACAGCACTCTATCCAGGGTGACAGCTTGAGGCTCTGTCTCAAAAAAAAATGAGAATCGCTTAAGACCAAGAGTCTGAGGTTGCTATAAGCTTTGATGCCACAGCACTCTACTGAGGGTGACATAGTGGGACGCCGACTCAAAAAAAAAAAAAAAATCTTTATTGTATTTACTTGGAAGGAGCCCTAAGCCATAATAGCTCTAACAATTCAATTGCTTGTGAATTTCATTTAACCGACACTTTTCTGTCTTCCTTTCTGGTCTTTTCCTATAGGAAGATGTAAATTTGAAAGCTAATTAATCTTTAACATCCAATGAATATCTTGAAATCTTACAGAGAAGAATTTGGGTTCATCAGGAAGATTTCTTTAGACTCCACCCATCAAGGCTTGGGCCCAGTCTCGAGTCTCCCACAGCAGTAGGACCAGCTATGGAGTTTGCAGGGATGGTGCAAAATAAAAATGTGGGCCTCCTGCACAAAATTTATTAAGAATCCCAAATGGTTATGGCAGATCCCTGAACCCAGCTTGATCAGACATTTGTGCCACTGCCCGTGGGTGTTCTGAGGATGTCTTAGAATGGGTTCTGACCTATGCTTTGCCCTCTCCCTGTGCCACTGTCCCCAGCCTCCCGGTTCATGGCCTACCACAAGCCACTGAAGAGCTCGCAGGATTTCACAGGAGCTTTGCTGGCAACTCGAGAGCTGGCAGCCAACATCACTGCTGACCTGCGGAAGGTGCCTGGGACAGACCCAGCCTTTGAAGTCTTCCCCTACACGTGAGGACCTGAGTGATTAGGCTGGAGGGATTGTTAGTGATTGCTAGAGACAGGAGATTAGGATGGTGGGTTTCAAGAGAGTGCTTGAGAAGAGGACCAGCTTCAGGTCAGGAGGCTCCGGCTGTGGCCCTGGGCCTGTCCATTTTCCACGCTGGCTCACACCCTAACCTGTGCCCACATAAACCTTTAGCATTCTCCTTCTGAAGTAGGGGTGGCCTGCCCACCTTAAGGGCCTGCAAGGCCTGTGCCTGTGACCACACTCTGCACTCTGGCAGGATCAGCAATGTGTTTTATGAGCAGTACTTGACCGTCCTCCCCGAAGGGCTCTTCATGCTCAGCCTCTGCCTAGTGCCCACCTTCGCCGTCTGCTGCGTCCTGCTGGGGATGGACCTGCGCTCTGGCATCCTCAACCTGTTCTCCATCGTCATGATTGTCGTCGACACTGTTGGCTTAA
Source organism: Perodicticus potto (assembly GCA_963574655.1). Lineage (NCBI taxonomy): Eukaryota > Metazoa > Chordata > Mammalia > Primates > Lorisidae > Perodicticus > Perodicticus potto. Next base: position 7,911 of record CAUYRH010039661.1, read on the forward strand.
TGGCCCTTTGGGGCATCAGCTACAATGCCGTGTCCCTCATCAACCTGGTCACGGTAACCCACCAGACACAGGCATCAGGTGGCCCCTGGAGGGGTGGTTGGGGATCTTGCCTCCTAGAATACTCTCAGTTTTGATTAGAATCTAGACTCTCGCCCCACTGGTATCAGTGGAGACCTATGCCTTGCTTGGCTGAAGCCCCCTCTCTGCCCACAGGCCGTGGGCATGTCTGTGGAGTTTGTGTCACACATCACCCGCTCCTTTGCCATCAGCACCAAACCCACCAGGGTGGAAAGGGCCAAAGAGGCCACTATCTCTATGGGCAGTGCGGTGAGTGGGATGAGGGGGCTTATCCAGTGTCCTGCCTGAAACCCTGTGCCCACCTGCCACCCTGTGTCTTGTGCCCCACCTGATGCCTGGCTGTGGCCCCCAGGTGTTTGCAGGGGTGGCCATGACCAACCTGCCTGGCATCCTTGTCTTGGGCCTCGCCAAGGCCCAGCTCATCCAGATCTTCTTCTTCCGCCTCAACCTTGTGATCACCCTGCTGGGCCTGCTGCACGGCCTGGTCTTCCTGCCGGTCATCCTCAGCTACCTGGGTGAGTGCCAATGTCCACTCCTGCCAGGCTGTCATAGTTATGATGATCACAACAGAGCGACCATGCAAACTCAGGGAGTATGCACAAGCCATGGGCAAACATCAGAAGCACACGCACATAAAAAACAAAGGAAAAAAAAAAACCCAAAAGAAGCACATGCACAGCTAAGATCATGACCACACAGCATTTCCCATTTTACTTCTTTCTTTTCTTTTTCTTTTTCATTTTTTTTTTTGTTTTTGAGACACAGTCCTAAGCTGTCGCCCTGGGTAGGGTGCTGTGGCGTCACAGCTCACAGCAACCTCCAACTCTTGGGCTTAAGTGATTCTCTTATGTCAGCTTTCCAAGTAGCTGGGACTACAGACACCTGCCACAACGCCCGGCTATTTTTTGGGTGTAGTTGTCATTGTTGTCTGGCAGGTCTGGCTGGGTTTGAACCCACCGGCTCCGGTGTATGTGGCTGGCTGGAGCCCTAGCTGCTGAGCTATAGGTGCCAAACCTAGTACAAAAGTCTTTATGATAAAGTTATTTTTTTCTTCTGGGTAGATGCCTAGTAATGGGATTGCAGGATCAAATGGGAGATCTAATGTGAGTTGAGGATTCTCCATACCTTCTTCCAAAAAGATTGTATAGGTTTGTAGTCCCATCAGCAGTGCAAAAGGTGTTCCCTTTTCTCCACATCCATGCCAGCATCTGCAGCTTTGAGACTTTGTGATGTGGGCCATTCTCACTGGGGTTAGGTGAGAATGGTCACCTGAGAATCTCAGGTGGTTTTGATTTGCATTTCTGTGATGCTTAGGGACAATGAAAATTTTTTCAAATGTTTGTTAGCCATTCATCTGTCTTCATCAGAGAAGGTTCTGTTCATATCTCTTGCCTGATTGTATTGGCTAGAACTTTCAGCACTATGTTGAATACTAGTTGCGCTAAGAGGACAACCTTGTCTGGTTCTAGTTCTAAGTGGAAAAGCGTTCAGTTTTACTCCATTCAGTATAATATTAGCTGAGGGTTTGTTGTAGTTGGTTTCAATCAGTTTAAGAAACATGCCACCTATACCTATATTCTTAGATGTTCTAATCAGAAAATGATGCTGAATTTTATCAAATGTTTTTTCTGCCTCTATTGATCATATGCATATGTTGTTTTTGCCTCTGTTGATATGGTGAATTATGTTTATGGACTTGCATATGTTAAACCAGCCTTGTATCTCTGGGATGAAACCTACTTGTGATCTATAATTTTTTAAATGTGTAGCTGAAATCTATTGGCTAGGATTTTATTGAGAATTTTTGCATCTATATTAATGGGTGAAATTGGTCTGAAGTTCTCTTTTTTAGTTGGGTCTTTTCCTGGTTTTGGTATCCGGGTGATGTTTGCTTTGTAGAATATGTTGGGGGAAGATTCCTTACTTCTCAATTTTTTGGAATGATTTCTGAAGTATGGGTATAAACTCTTCTTTGAAGGTTTGATATAAATTTGGTGTGAAGCCATCATGACCAGGGCATTTTTTTGCTGGGAGATTTCTTTTTTGTTTGTTTCTTTGATCTTAGTGCTTGAAATCATTCTGTTCAGGGGATCTATTTCTTCTTGGTTAAATCTAGGGAGAGGGTGTGATTCCAGTGATTGATCCATTTCCTCCATATTGTCAAGTTTCTGGGCATAGTGTTTCTCGTAGTACTCAGAAATAATCTCTTGTATCTCTGTGGCATCTGTTATTTCCCCTTTGTAATTTATGATTGAGGTTATTACAGATTTTACTTTTCCATTTCTAGCTTAATCTGGTCAAAGGTTTATTGATTTTATTTATTTTTAAAAACAAACTTTTTGTTTCATTAATTTTCTGAATGACTCATTTATTTTCAATTTCATTCATCTCTGATTTAATTTTGGTTATTTCTTTTCTTCTGCTGGGTTTGGGATTAGATTGTTCTTCTTTATCCAATTCTGTAAGATTGTTGGTGAGTTTGTTGATGTGCTCTCTTTCTGTTTTTCGAATGTAGGCATCTAATGCAATACATTTCTCTCTTGAGACTGTTTATGCTGTATCCCACAGGTTTTGGTAACTGTGTCTTCATTATTGTTATGTTTGAGGAATTTAATAATTTCCTCCTTCATCTCTTCCCAAACCGAACTATCATTCAGTAAAAGGTTGTTTATGCTATCGGGTTTTCAGGCATGACCTTCAACAAGAATTACATTGAGAGTTGATGCTCATGAGCACATGGACACACATAACTAAAACACGTTTCACAAAATAATACTTTGGTTCTATTCTGTCATTAATATTTAAAATTCCAGTATTAATCTATGGATTGATTTCATGAGTCATTAGTGGGTGGCAATTCTTAAGTAGAAAACACGGGCACAGTGGTTACGGCTCCAGCCACATACACCGAGGCTGGCGGGTTCAAGCCTGGCCTAGGTCAGCTAAACAACAATGACAACTACAACAAAAAAATAGCCAGGTGTTGTGGCAGGCACCTGTAGTCCCCGCTACTTGGGAGGCTGAGGCGAGAGAATCGCTTAAGCCCAAGAGTTTAAGGTTGCTGTGAGTTGTGATGCCATAGCACTCTATGGAGGGTGACATAGTGAGACTGTCTCCAAAAAAAAAAAAAAAACTTAATTAGAAAACACTATCCTATACAAGGTTCCACCATGATTTAGTTAACCAGCTCCTAACTGTTGGACATTGGATTGTTTCTGACTTTCCACCCCCGCTGTCAATGCTACAATGAACGATCTTATGGTTCAAGCTTTGACCTCATCCTCTGACACTTAGAGAGAGCCTGTGAAGATGTCAATTGTTAATGCCCGTTGTTAATACCCTCCAGAAAGTGCTACTATTTAAACTCGTACCGATATCAAGTGCAAGGGTCCATTTCTTTGTACCCTCACTGTTGCACATGATTGTTCCAAATGGCCCCCTGGAGAGACTTAATCTGAGGCTGCCAGGATGAGGGTGTTTGTAGTTCTCAGACGGTAATAATAAGGTAATTTTATTAGAAGACATTTATAGAAGGGTGCGTTTGTAATCAACATGTTTCTTTAATTCTCTTATCATCCCCAGAGGTAGGTATTACTCACATTTGATAGCTGAGGAAACTGAGACAGCTGCTCCAGGGCACAGTCTTGGTCGAGCAGAGCAGGGATTGGAGCTCACGCAGCTCCATGTTCCCTGACCATGTCACCATAGTCTCTTGTAGGAACTCCCTGAGCATCTCTGGAAGAAGACAGTGTGTGTGTTTGGGATGGTGGGTGAGAGGCAAGAGAGGGGCAAGGAGGAGCAGCCTGGGGCTCGCTTGGACCAGGGGAGCTGCTCCTTAGAGGGTTACAGACTGCCTGTGAATGGGAGAGGCAAGACCCCCACCCGCTCTGCCCCATGCTTGGCAGTGACCCGTAAAGGCACGTGGCACAGAGCCCCTGGGGGGCCCTCATGGCTTGTTTGTTGTGAGGAAGATCTTCTCTCAGGAGTGTTGGCTGCGGTGTCAGCACAGCATGGCCCAGGAAGAAAGGGCCTGTGGATACCCATGGGGAGTCTCAGGGATTCCCTGAGCAAGTGTGCCCACAGAGGCAGGTGGTCAGGGGCCAGCATAATTCCAGCTGAAAATGGCTGCTGGGTTTTTAGGCAAGCGCAGATGCAGACCAAGGTTGGGACTCAGCTCCCACTCTCTAGCTTCCTCTTCTGTCTGCACTATTTGCATGTGGCCCTTTATCTCTGTTTTTGCAGGGCCTGATGTCAACCCAGCTCTGAAGCTGGAGCAGGAGCTGGCTGAGGAGGCAGCAGCAGCCAGGGCAGCCACCAGCATCTATGTCAACCATGGCTTTGAAGATCCTGTCAAGGATGCTGGTACCATCAGCTCTCTGGCTCTGAACTGAGGGGCCATGAAAGTCTTGTAGTTGTACATAGACACCCCACCCCCATACAAGCTTAGGGAAGCTGAGACTGCCTGTCTGTGGAGGACTCGCTGCCCTCTGACCATGAGGATTCCTGGCACTACCGCTGACGGCTCCTCTGCTCCCATAGCAGACCCCTGGTTTCCAAGGCACTCGGGCCTCATTTAGCATAGAGTGCCTCCTCCTATAGGCCCTGGGTCTTAGAGTTGCCCAGAACAGACGCACTCTATGTTTTCCCAGACGCAGACTCTTTCACAGGTGCTGCTTCTCTTTCAACATTTCTCTCTTTAAATTCTTCTGTCAAAAAACCTCAGTTGTAAGTCAATGAGTCTTTAACACTGACCAGTGTCCCTGAGAACAGAGCGAGTAACTCCACTCTGGGCTGTGACACCACAGGAGTCCAGGGAGAGGCAAAGGCTCAGGCTGAAAACAGCAGCTGCCCTCTCCTGGGTGCACCTGCAAAACTGCCATCCACATCTCTTTCTGGTGAGGTAGAGGCCCAGGGAGGATGTTCTCCTAAACACATTTGGAATGGATTCACCTCACCTGGAAAATAGGTTTGGTCATCTCCAGGTGAGACTGCTGCTAGTTGAGGCCATCGGAGCTGGGAGCTCTTGGGGCCAAGCTGGGCTTCCCACCTCCATCTCATGCTTGGAGCACAGGCCTGCGGGCCTCAAACTAGCCCAAGCTGAGCCTCCATGGAGACATCTGCAGAAGCGTAAGCTTTAGACAGAAAGAGCCTTGCTCTGTGCTGAGTACACAAGTGCTTAATAAATATTTGTTGGGCAGAAATGCTATTTTACGTCTCCTGTCTTACTCCGGCTGCCTCTGAGATCAAGCTAATTTTGGTAAGTGGCATAAATCATACACGTGTGGGAGCAAGATGTTTTTAGATAGCAAGATGTTTGCGTTTTGTTTTATTTCCTCATCCTCTTTTCAAGAAAGTAGCCAGGCTGCTGTGCACCCATGCCTTACAAATGCCTTTGAGAGTGGGAGTAATTTCTCCTCAAACTGGGAGGGCACAGAGAGTAGCCTGGGAGTCAACCATGAGTAGGATGTGTACCTTCTGTTTCTGGGAACATCCTGTGAAGTAGGCAAAACTTGGAGAACCTGTTGGAGAACCCAGGGGTGCATTAGGGGAGGGAGGGACAAACCACACAAACTACCAGCTCCCAGGTTGGAAAAGTGGGTGAAAATGTCAAGGGACATTCGAGATCCCCCTTGAGCCTTTCTGCTCCCTTCCGGGTCCAGTCCTTGTTTTGCTAAAAAGCTACCATGGCTTCCTGTGCTCAGAGGGCCTGTCCACACGTGAAGGGAAGACTAGCAAAAGAGGTGGAAGGCTAGTATTTCTAGAACCTACTCTCTACTCTCTCGTCCTCATTAATTCACGTCTGGGAGAGTTGCTGGCTAGCTAAGATGGATAAGAACTCCGGTAAAGGCAGAGCTACCAGGAAGTAGAGGCTGAGGAGAAATCACACATGTCACCCTGTTAAAAACTCCCCAGGAGTGAACAAATACATAGTTTGTGGTAACAGTGACACTGCAAATCAGAAGAAAGGATAGGCCATTCAGTAAATGATGTGGGAGTAGTAGCAGATCATTTGGCTCAAAATAAAGTTATATCTATATACTATACACGAAACCAGAAGTACAGATAGTTGAAAGAGTTAAATAGTGTAAAAATAAAACTATACAATTATCAAAGAAAACATAGAAGAGTATGTTTAACCTTGAGGTGGGAAGAGTTTCCTAAGCCTAGGATCCCGAATCAACACAAGTAAAGACTGAAGATATGACCACAAAACAATTGAAAACTTCTATAAACAGACATACAAAATTAAAGGAAGCTGAAAGACACATCACGAGCTGGGAAAAAGATCTGAAACATGTTTAACAGCAAAGACTGTAGATCAAGAATATACAAAGAGAAGAAGAGGTGGGCTTGGTTATATGGCTAATTCTCTCACTGAAAACAACAGGAGTTCCGGTTGAAATCTTAAAATATACATATATTTAGTGGAATCAAATTTAAAATTATATCTTCTTGATAAACTGAAAATTTTATAGTTTTGAAATGCTTATAAAAATGTTCCTCCTTATCTCTAACATTTGTACAAGGTTATTGTATATGTATACACACACATATAAAAATAACCTTATACAGTTGAACGAAACTCATACTTTGTTTTGAGATAGAATCTCATTCTGTTGCCTTGGGTAGAGTGCCATGGTGTCGTTATAGCTCACAGCAACCTCAGACTCTTGGGTGTAAATGATCCTCTTGTCTCAGTTTTTTAATTTTTAGTAGAGACTGGGTCTCACTCTTGCTCAGGCTGGTCTTGAACTCCTGAGCTTAAGCAATCCACCTCATTGGCTTCTCAGAGTGTTATAGGCATGAGCCATCATGCCCAGCCACAAATCTTATACTTTTTCTTTTTTTTTGAGACAGAGTCTCAAGCTGTCATCATGTGTAGAGTGCTTTGACATCACAGCTCACAGCAACCTCAAACTCTTGGGCTTAATCAAATCTCTTGCCTCAGCCTCCCAAATAGCTGGGACTACAGGCACTTGGCACAGTGCCCAGCTATTTTTCTGTTGCAGTTGTCATTGTTGCTTTAGCTGGCCCCGGCCGGATTTGAACCCTCTAGCCTCAGTGTATCTGGCTGGGGCTCTACCCACTGACCTATGGTCACCACCCACAAATCTTATACTTAATTGTAAAATATTGAAACCTTTTCCCTTGAGATTGGGAATGAGATAAAAATGCCCACTTTTATCAAACATTGTACTGGAGGTCTTAGCCATTGCAATAAAGTAAAAAAAAGAGATTAATTTTGTAAAGATTAGAAATAAAAGGCCAGGCAATAAAGTAAGAAAAAGAAATTAAGTTCATAAAAATTAGAACTAGGGGGTGGCGCCTGTGGCTCAAGGAGTAGGGTGCCGGCCCCATATACTGGAGGTGGCGGGTTCAAATCGGGCCCAGCCAAAAAACTACAAAAAAAAAAAAAATTAGAAATAGGGCAGTGCCTGTGGCTCAGTGGGTAGGGTGCTGGCCCCATATACCGAGGGTGGTGGGTTCAAACCCAGCCGCAGCCAAACTGCAACAAAAAAATAGCCAGGCATTGCAGTGGGCGCTTGTAGTCCCAGCTACTTGGGAGGCTGAGGCAAGAGAATCGCCTAAGCCCAGGAGTTGGAGGTTGCTGTGAGCTGTGTGATGCCACAGCACTCTACCGAGGGCGATAAAGTAAGATTCTGTCTCAAAAAAAAGAAACAAAAAATAGAAATAAAAGGCCAAGTGTGGTGGCTCATGCCTGTAATCCCCCCACTCTGGGAGGCCAAGGAGGATGGATTGTTTGAGCTCAGGAATTCCACACCAGCCTGAGCAAAAGCAAGACCCTGTCTCTAAAAATAGCCCGGTGTTGCGGGAGGCGCCTGTAGTCCCTTGCTACTTAGGAGGCTGAGGCAAGAGGATCACTTGAGCCCAAGAGTTAGAGTTTGCTGTGGCATTCTACCAAAGGCAACTGAGACTCCAAAAAAAAAAACAAAAAACAAAAATTAGAAATAAAGTTATCATCATTCACAGATGACATGATTATATATAAAAACTATCCATACTCTGGGATATTGAGGTGGGAGAATTGCTTGAGCTCAGGAGTTTAAAAGTGAGACCTCATCTCTACAAAAAATAGAATTAGAAAAATAGTAACCAACAATAACAACAACAACAACAAAATAGCTGGGCATTGCCTGTAGTCCCAGCTACTGGGGAGGCTGAGGCAAGAGAATCCATAAGCCCAAGAGTTTGAAGTTGCTGTGAGCTGTGTTGCCAAGGCATTCTTCTGAGGGTGACACAGTGAGACTCTGTCTCAAAAAAAAAAAAAAGAAAGAAAGAAAAGAAAAGAAAAGAAAAACAGAAAAATTGGCTGGGTATGGTGGTGTGAGCCTGTAGGTCTAGCTATTCAGGAGACTGAGGCAGGTGGCTCGAGCCCAGGAGTTTGAGGTTGCTGTCAGCTATGACTATGCCACTGTACTCTAGTCGGTGTGACAGAGCGAGACCCTGTCTCAAAAAAGAAAAAGATAAAAAAGAAGATCTAAAATCCTGAAACATTTCTCTAATATTTTCTTTTAGAAGTTTCATAATTTCAGGCCTTATATATTTAAGTCTTTAATCCATTTTTATCTGGTTTTTGTATATGGCAAGAGATAAAGGTCTAGTTTCATTCTTCTGCATATGAATATCACTTTTATCAGCACCACTTATTAAAGAAACTTGTCCTTTCCCTACTGTATGTTCTTGATACCTTTGTTAAAGATAAGATCACTGTGGATGTGTGGATTTATTTCTATGTTCTCTTTTCTGCTCCATTTGTCTATATGTCTGTTTTTATGCCAGTACCATGGTGTTTTGGTGACTACAGCTCTATAGTATAATTCGAAGTCAGGTAATGTGATTCTTCCGGTTTTCTTCTTTTTGCTTTGGCTATTCTGGGTCTTTTGTGATTCCATATAAAATTTAGGATTACTTTTTTTATTTCTGTGAGGAATGTCATTGGTATTTTGATGGAGATTGCATTGAACCTGTATGCCTTGCTTAGTATTAACATTTTAACAATATTGATTCCTCCAATCCATGAGCATGGAATATCTTTCCTTTTTTTTTTTTTTGAGACAGAGCCTTAAGCTGTCACCCTGGATAGAGTGCCGTGGCATCACAGCTCACAGCAACCTCCAATTCCTGGGCTCAAGCGAGTCTCTTGCCTCTGCCTCCCAAGTAGCTGGGACTACAGGTGCCCGCCACAACACCCGGCCATTTTTAGGTTGCAGCCGTCATTGTTGTTTGGTGGGCCCGGGCTGGATTTGAACCCGCCAGCTCAGGTGTACGTGGCTGGCGCCTTAGCCTGCTGAGCCACAGGCGCCAAGCCTATCTTTCCATTTTTTGTGTGCTCTTCAATTTCAGTCATCAAAATTGTATAGTTTTCATTATAGAGATCTTTCACTTGTTTGGTTAAGTTTCTTCCTAGGTATTTTATTTTATTTGTTGCTATTGTAAAATAAGATTACTTTTTTGATTTCTTTTTCAGATTGTTTATTGTTGGTATATAGGAATGCTGCCGATTTGTGATTGTCAATTTTGTATCCGTCAGCTTTACTAAATTTGTTTATCACTTCTATTAGTGCTTTTGTAGAGTTCTTAGGTTTCTCTAGGGATAAGATCATATCATTTGCAAACAAGGATATTTTTACTTTTTCCTTTACAATTTGAATGGCCTTTATTTCTTTTTCTTGTCTGATTGCTCTAGCTAGATCTTTCAGTATTATTTGAATAACAGTGGTGAAAGTAGGCATTCTTGTCTTGTTCTAGATCTTATGAGGAAAGGCTTTCAGTTTTTCCCTATTAGGAATGTTCCTAGCTATAGATCTGTCATATATGGCTTTAATTGTGTTGAGGTAAGTCCCTCCATACCCAGGTTTTTGAGTTTTTTTAAATAATGAAAGGTTGTTGAATTTTAGCAAATATTTTTTCAGCATTAGTTGAAATGATCATATGTTTTTTGCCCTTCATTCTGTTGATATGATGTATCATATTGATTAATTTCCATCTGTTGAATTATCCTTGCATCCCCGGGATGAATCCCTCTTGGTCATGCTGAATAATCTTTTTAATATATATATTGCTAAATTCAGTTTGCTGGTATTTTGTTGAGGATTTTTGCGTCTATATTCATCAATGTTGGCTATTCTTTTTTTGTTGCGTCTTTGTCTGGTTTGGGTATCATGGTGATAAGTGCCTCTTAATTTCGGGTATTAACTCCTCTTTGATTTTTTGGAATAGTTTAAGTAGGACTGGTATTAGTTCTTCAGATGCTTGGTAGAATTCAGCAATGAAGCCATCAAGGCCTGGGCTCTCTTATGGTAGAATTTTCATTATTGCTTAAGTTTTTTGAGACTTGTTTTGTGACTTAACATATGGTCTATACTTGAGAATTATCCATTAGCTCAGGAGATGAGTATGTGTTTGGTTTCCATTTACATGGAATATTTCTTCTTACTGGTTGATTCAAATTTTGGATTTTTTCTTAGTTCAAGCTTGGTAGGTTGCAGTTGTCTAGGAATTTATTCATTTTCTCTAGGTTTTCCAATTTATTGGCATATAGCTGTTCGTAATTGTCTCTAATCATCCTTTGGGTTTATGCAGTATCAATTGTAATGTTTCCTCTTTTATCTCTGAGTTTATTTATTTGGGTCTTTTCTCTTATTAGTCTGGTTAAAGGTGCATCAATTTGTTTATCTTCAAAAAAAAAAAAACAAAAAACCCTTTCATCTGGTAGCGCTTGTGGCTCAGTGGGTAGGGCACCAGCCCCATATACCGAAGGTGGCAGGTTCAAACCGTACCCTGGCCAAACTGTAACAAAAAATAGCCGGGCATTGTGGCAGGCACCTGTAGTCCCAGCTACTCGGCAGGCTGAGGCAAGAGAATCGCCTAAGCCCAGGAGTTGGAGGTTGCTGTGAGCTGTGACACCACAGTGCTCTACCAAGGGTGATAAAATGAGACTCTGTCTCAAAAAAAAAAAAAAATAAATAAATAAAATAAAAAACCTTTAATTTTGTTGATTTGTTTGGTTTTGATTTTATTTCTGCTTTGATCTTTTTTTTAATTTTCTCCTAATAATTTTGGATTTTGTTTGCTCTTGTTTTTCCCATTCTTTGAAGTGCATTATTAGGTTATTTATTTGAAGCTTTTCTACTTTTTTGATGTAGGCATTTAGCTATATGCTTTCCTATTATTGCTTTTTCTGTACCCCATAGCTTTTTCATATGTTGTGCTTTCATTTTCATTTGTTTTGAGAAAATTTTAAATTTCTTTCTTAATATTTTCACTGATCCACTGGTATTTAGGACATACTGTTTACCTTCCATACATTTATATATTTCTAATGTTCCTCTTTTTATTGACTTCTAGTTTTATTCTACTGCGATCAGAGAATATACTTGGTATGATGTCAATTTTTTTTATTGTTGGGGATTCATTGAGGGTACAAGAAACCAGGTTGCACTGATTGTATTTGTTAGGTAAAGTCCCTCTTACAATCGTGTCTTGCCCCCAAAAGGTGTGGCACACACCAAGACCCCACCCTCCTCCTTCCTTCCCCCTCTCTGGTCTTCCTTTCCCCACCCCTCCCTCCTTCTTTCTCTCTCTGTTCTCCCCTTCCCCCATCCCCACCACGTCATTAATTGTCATTAATTGTCCTCATATCAAAATTAAGTACATAGGATTCATGCTTCTCCATTCTTGCTTTACTAAGAATAATGTGTTCCACTTCTATCCAGGTTAATACAAAGGCTGTAAAGTCTCCACTTTTTAAATGGCTGAACAGTATTCCATAGTGTACATATACCACAGTTTGTTAATCCACACCTGGGTTGGTGGGCATTTAGGCTGTTTCCACATTTTGGCGATTGTAAATTGAGCTGCGATAAACAGTCTAGTGCAAGTGTCCTTATGAAAAAAGGAATTTATTCCTTCTGGGTAGATGCCCAGTAATGGGATTACAGGATCAAATGGGTATGATTTCAATTTTTAAAATTGTTTTGAAACTTGTTTTGTAACTTAACATATGGGCTATCCTTGAGAATTATCCATTAGCTGAGAAGATGAGTATGTGTTCTGCAGCTCTGGATGAAACATTTTATAAATATCTATTAGGCCCATTTGATCTATAGTGCCTATTATGACCGATGTTTCTTTGTTGGTTTTCTGTCTAGAGCAGGGGTCCTCAAACTTTTTAAACAGGGGGCCAGTTCAGTGTCCCTCAGACTGTTGGCGGGTCGGACTATAGTTTTAAAAAAATAAACTATGAACAAATTCCTATGCACACTCCACATATCTTATTTTGAAGTAAAAAAATAAAATGGGAACAAATATGATTTTTAAAATGAAGAACAAATAAAGTTAAATCAACAAACTTACCAGTATTTCAATGGGAACTATGGGTTGGCCTGCTTTTGGCTAATGAGATGGTCAATGTCCGGTTCCATATTTGTCACTGCTAGTCGTAAGAAGTGATGCAAGTGTGCATCAGTTAGTCTAGATTTGGTTGGAGATTTCAGATGTTTCATTCTGGAAAAAGTCTGTTCACAGACATAAGTGCTACCAAAGATGGTTGCCATTTTGAGTGCATGCTTCCTGAGATTAGGATATGTCTTAGAGGGGAGAGATGCATAGAAATTAGGAAGGCTGCTTGACTTGAATGCGTCTTTCAGAGAGTCACAATTCTG
>CAUYRH010039662.1:0-16893 GCA_963574655.1 Perodicticus potto
TCAAGCACTGAGATTAAAGAAACAATAAAAAATCTTCCAACCATAAAATGCCCTGGTCCAGATGGTTTCACACCTGAATTCTACCGAACCTTCAAGGAAGAGCTTATTCCCATACTACAGAAATTATTCTAAAAAATTGAGAAGGAAAGAATCTTTCCCAACACGCTCTATTAAGCAAACATCACCCTGTACCCAAACCAGGAGAAGACCCAACTAAAAAGGAGAAATTCAGACCAATTTCACTCACGAATATAGATGCAAAAATTCCTAACAAAATCCTATCCAATAGATTACATCTTATCATCAAAAAAATCATACATGATGATCAAGTAGGTTTCATCCCAGGAATGCAAGTCTGGCTTAAGATACACAAGTCCATAAATGTTATTCACCATATCAACAGAAGCAAAAACAAAGACCATATGATCCTCTCAATAGGTGCAGAAAAAGCATTTGATAAAATCCAGCATTCTTTTCTAATTAGAATACTGAAGAGTTTAGGCATACATGGCACATTTCTTAAACTGATTGAAGCTATCAATGAAAACCCACAGCTAATATTTTACTGAATGGAGTAAAACTGAAAGCTTTTCCACTTAGAAGTGGAACCAGACAAGGTTGTCCTCAATTGCCACTACTATTCAACATAATGCTGGAAGTTCTAGCCAATATAATTAGGCAAGAGAAGGAAATAAAGGGCATCCAAAGAAGTAGAGGAAATCAAACTCTCCCTCTTTGCTGACAATTTGATCTTATACCTAGATAACCCGAAAGTATCAACTACAAGACTCCCGGAAGTCATAAAAAAAAAAAAAACACAGGAATGTCTCAGGATATAAAATCAATGTCCACAAGTCAGTAGCCTTTGTATATGCCAAGATGAGAGACTAATTAAGGACACAACTTCCTTTACCATACCTTCAAAGAAAATGAAATATCTAGGAATATACCTAACAAAAGAGATGAAGGACCTCTATAAAGAAAATTATGAAATCCTAAGAAAAGAAATAGCAGAGGATATTAACAAATGAAAGAACATATGATGCTCATGGCTGGGAAGAATCAACATTGTTAAAATATCTGTACTTCCCAAAGCAATCTAAAGATTCAATGCCATCCATATTAAAATATCAACATTGTACTTTCAAGACTTGGAAAAAATGATTCTTCATTTTATATGGAACCAGACAAAGCCTGTATAGCTAAAACAGTTCTTAGTAATAAAGACAAAGCCGGGGGCACCAGCCTACCAGACTTCATGGCTACAAGGCCATTGTTGCACAAAAATAGAGACATAGACATTTGGAACTGAATACAAAAGCAGGATATGAAACTAACATCTTACAACCCCCTAATCTTTGATCAATCAAACAGGAACATACAATGGGGGAAAGAATCACTGTTCAATAAATGGTGCTGAAAGAACTGGATATTCACATGTAGAAGACTGAAGCTGGACCCACAACTTTCTCCACTCACAAAAATGATTCAAGATGGGTAAAAGACCAAAATTTAAGGCACAAAAAGATAAAAATCCTCAAAGACAGCATAGGAAATGATATTGGCCTGGGGAAAGACTTTATGAAGAAGACTTCCATGGCAATTGCAACAATAAAGGGACTTAATTAAACTGAAAAGCTTCTGTATAGCTAAGGAGATAATAACCAAAGCAAATAGACAACCTATATAATGGGAAATGATATTTGCATATTTCAAATAAGACAAAAGCTTGATAACTAGGATCTATAGAGAACTCAAATGAATCCATATGAAAAAAGTCAACAATCCCATATATCAAAGGGCAAGAGAGATGAATAGAACCTTCTCTAAAGAAGACAGATGAATGGCTAGCAAACATATGAAAAAATACTCATCATCTCTAATTATTAGAGAAATGCAAATCAAAATCACCCTGAGGTATCATCTAACCCCAGCGAGAATGGCCCACATCACAAAATCTCAAAACTGCAGATGCTGGCATGGATGTGGAGAGAAAGGAACACTTTCACATTGCTGGTGGGACTGCAAACTAATACAACCTCTTTGGAAGGCAGTATGGAGAACTCTCAAAGAACTCAAGCTAGACCCCCCCATTTGACCCTGCAATCCCATTATTGGGCATCTACCCAGAAGGAAAAAAATCCTTTTACCATAAGGACACTTGCACTAGACTGTTTATTGCAGCTCAATTTATAATCGCCAAAATGTGGAAACAGCCTAAATGCCCACCAACCCAGGAAAGGGTTAACAAGCTGTGGTATATGTATACCATAGAATACTGCTCAGCCATTAAAAAAGATGGAGACTATACATCCTTTGTATTAACCTGGATGGAAGTGGAACACATTATTCTTAGTAAAGCATCACAAGAATGGAGGAGCATGAATCCCATGTACTCAATTTTGATATGAGGACAATTAATGACCTAGTGCATGGTGGAGGGTGGGGGAAGGGAAGAGCAGAGAGAGAGTGAAAGAGGGAGGGGGTTGGGGGAAAAGAAGAGTAGGGAGAGGGAAGGAGGGAGGGGAGTAGGAGAAGGGAAGAGCAGAGAGAAGGAAGGAGGGAGAGGTTGGGGTCTGGGTGTGTGACACACCTTTTGGGGGCAAGACACAATTATAAGAGGGACTTTACCTAACAAATGAATCCCCAACAATTAAAAAAATAATAATAAGAAGAAGAAAGAATCTACCAGAAAATAAAGGCACCACAGATACCTAATAAGACAAGACCTAAATTATGACCATAGAATTTTATAAGTTCAATGTATAATTAATAAATAACTTAATTTTAATGAATTCACATTAACTAATCACATTAACCAAATGATTTAAAATTCAAATTAATTTAAAATTTAAATCACTGTTTCATTAACTTGGTGATTACCACGTAGGTTTACTAAAGAGGCGGAGGCAGACAGCAGATTAAAATGGACAAAGGAAAAAATAACAGGTAAACACATGTATTCTATTGATTCTTCTAAAATTGTTCTTAATTTGTTTTCTTACTAATCTAGTACTAATTTCTTACTAATGATCTTGCTGGCCCCTAATAATTTTTGGTATCTACAGGGAAATATGACATTAACTTTAGATTAAATTTATTTTAATTATTCTTACATTAATATTGGGCTCCCATCTAAACTTTAAATATTTCTTTGGCACCAATTATAATTTTTAAGAATATCACATAAGATAAAGATAAGTTTTAATTTTAAAGAATATGCTAAACAAGCACTGGCTTTGACAGAAGCAGCAGTGAGACAACTGCAAGTCATCAACACCAGACACCCTCACTACACCTTTAATTGGACAACAGACTAATCTAGCAATATTCCTCCTGAGAGACCAACTATGGATTGCTATGCATTTGAGTGTCTTCATGCCCCTGATTAACCTTCTGGGACCTAGTTGTAATATATTTCAACATTTATTTCCACCCCTGAGTATGGATTATATGTGATGTTCAGGAATAAACCTCTCCTTTTCTATATTTATAGATCCTCATTTTTCAAGTTGATAACTTTAGAGACCATCAGAAATGGAATTCTCTAAGTATCCTATTGTACAACCTAGCTGTTTGAGTTAGTATATGATAGTTTTAGTCTTCATAATAAAGTTGCTTTTTTTGACAAAAAAAAAAAAAAGGAATATCACATAAGATAAAGATAAAAAGAAGCCTTAAGGAAATCTCTGTATACTCACTGTCAGCATGTAGGTTTTCTAATAGTTCGGCATGTTCCTCTTTTGTGAGCTTGATTCCCATATTTTTCAAACTATTAGGGAGGTTATTCTTTTTAATCTTCCCATCTTAGAAAAGAGAAAGGAAAGCAGCATTTGAAAAAAAGTCATGTGGGCAACACCTGTTGCTCAATGGGTAGGATGCCAGACCCATAAACTGAGGGTAGAGAGTTTGAATCCAGCCCTGGCCAAACTGCAACAACAAAAAAACCGGGTGTTGTGGCGGGTGCCTGCAGTCCCAGCTACTTGGGAGGCTGAGGCAAGAGAATCACCTAAGCCCAGAGGTAGAGGTTGCTGTGAGCTGTGACGCCATGGCACTCTACTGAGGGTGATACAGTGAGACTCTGTCTCAAAAAAAAAAAAAAAAAAGAAAGAAAGAAAGAAAAAAGTCATATAATGGCAAAATAATGAATATAATTGTTTAAAAGTATTATTATTAATGTAATGACCACATATTATTAAGAAAATAAATTATTAACAAAATACATCTCATGCCTTTGCATCATTACATTTCAACAAGGCTCAAACCCCAAATAGATTTATCCACTTGAAGGCCCAAATAGAAAGCCAATAGAATGCATTTCCTTTATTCTATTCATTCTATTCTGGTGGACAAGCCTACATGATTAAATAGTGTGAAGAGCCTTGTCAAATACAACTGCAGACACCAACTTAATTCCCCTGTATATATACATATATGTAACCTTGGGTAGAATACCATGGCCTCATAGCTTACAGCAACCTCAAACTCCTACACTCAAGAGATCCTCTCACCTCAGCATGCTAGTAACTGGGACTATATGCACCTAGTATAATGCCCAGCTACTTTTTCTATTTTCAGCAGAGATGGGTATTGCTATTCCTCAATCTGGTCTCAAACTCCTGAGCTCAAGCAATCCATCTGCCTCAGCCTCCTAGAATGATAGGATTACAGGTGTGAGCCACCATGCCCATCCTTGAGTTAACATAGACTCTCTTTGTAGCAGACCAATGCTCTTTAATGATGGGCAGTTCTTTATATTGTTTTGCTAAGTTTGATTTTTATTTTTGATAAAAAGTTGCAAAAATTTAAGAATATACTGGACTTCCTACCAAGTAAACATATATGATAATAGCAGATAACATGTAGCTATGCTAAGAAAGTAATAAATGATAAATTATGTAGGGCCAAGATTTGTAACTGAATGATATAAAGTCTGGAAAACTTAGAGAATTTGGTTTCTTACTTACTTTTCAGAGACTTTATACTCTTCAGCAATCTGTTCTGATACAACTTCCCAGAAGCTGTAAAAATATCCATAATTCATGCAGTAGTAAAATTAAAGAGATTCACAAAAATAGCATGAATTGAATAATTAAAAAATATAACATCTACAATCTTTTACTTATATACAGAAATCAAATGTATTTTCATATTAGTAGCAATGAACAAACCAAAAATAAACTAAGAAAGCAATTTCATTTACAATAATTTCAAAAATAATAAAATGCTTAAAAATAAAATTTTAAAAAGCAATAAGAACATATACTCTGAAAACTATAAAACACTGTAGAATGAAAATTTAAAAGTCCTAAATAAATGAAAAGACCTCTCATATTTATGGAGTGGAACAATTAATATCGTGAGGATGGTAATACTCTCCAAGTTCATCTATTGATTCAATGTAATTCCATTAAAATTGCATCTGGCTTATCCTAAAATTCATATGGTCAAGCAGAGACTCCAAATAGGGATAAAAATTTAGAAAAAGAATAACAAAGTCGGAGTATTCACATTTTAAAATTTCAAAATTTACTACAAAGTTGAAGTAATTAAGACAGTGGAGTGCTGACATAAGATTAGACATAGATCAATGGAATATAACTGAATCCTGAAATAAACCTTGGTCAATTGATTTTTGACATAGGTGCCAACATTATTCAATGGGGATAAGAATTACCTTTTCAACAAATGGCTCTGGGACAACCAGATAACCACATGCAAAAAAATACTCACTCTTTTAAATCCCTACCTCATACCAATACAAAGATTAACTAAAAATGAATAAAAGACCTAAATATAAGGGCTAAAACAATAAAACTCTTAGAAAAGAATATAGGTGTAAATTTTTGTGACCTTAGATTAGAAAATGAATATTTTCAGTTTTGACACCAAAAGCACAGCAATAAAAAATAGATAAATTGGACATTAACAAAATTAAAAACTATTGTGCTTTAAAGAATACCATCAAGAAAGAAGAGGCTCAGCTACTAGGGCATTGGCCACAAACACCAGGGCTGGCAGGTTTGAACCCAGTCCAGGTCTGCCAAACAAGGACAACTACAATGAAGAAATAGCCAGTGTTGTGGTGGGCGACTGTAATTCCAGCTACTTAGTAGGTTGAAGCAAGAGAATTGCTTAAGCCCAAGAGTTTGAGGTTGCTGTGAGCTGTGATGACACAGCATTCTACCAAGGATGACATAATGAGACTTTGTCTCAAAAAAAGAAAAGAAAAGAAAAAGAAAGTGAGAAGATAATCCACAGAATGGGAGAAAATTTCTGTAAGTCATTATCTGGTAAGGGACTTGTGTCTATATAAAAGAACTCCTATAACTCAATAGTAAAAAGACAACCCAATTTAAAAATGTAGACTAGAAATTTTTCCAAAGAAGATATACAAATGGCCAATATGCACATAAAAACATGCTTAACATCATTAGCCATCAGTAAAATGCAAATAAAAAACAGAATGAGATATCACTTCATATCCATTCAGGTATAATCAAAGGATAGATTATAACAAATGTTGGTGAGGATGTGGAAAATTAGAACCCTTATATTCTGCTGTTGGGAATGTAAATTAGATGCAGGCACTTTGGAAAACAGTCTGGTTTCCTCAAATGTTTAAACCTAGAACTACTATACGACCTAGCAATTCCACTCATAGGAATTCCACTCGTATATCCAAGATAAATGAAAACATACAACCACACAAAAATTGTACATGATTGCACATAGGAGCATTATTCATAATAGCCAAAATATGGAAACAACTCAAATGCCCATCATATAATGACTGGATAAATAAAATGTAGCATATATCCATACAATAGAATATTATTCAGCAATAAAAGGAAGTACTGATACATAATATGACATGGTGAATTTAAAAAACACTGTTCTACTGCTCACAAAAATATAATTATATAATTCTATTCACATGAATTGTTCAGAATAGGCAAATTAATGGAGACAGAAAATAGGTTAGTAGTTGCCCAGGGCTAAGTGGGATGGAGGAATTGGAGGATGACTGCTAATGGCTATGAAGTTTCTTTTGGGGGTTATAAAAATGTTCTAAAAATTAAAGAAAAAGAGTTCAAAATAGATTGTTGGAATGAATGCACAACTGTGTGAACACACTAAAATCCATTTCATTGTATACCTTCATTGGATTAATTGTATGACATGTGAATTATATCACAATAAAGTTGTTAAAAATATTTTACTTTTCATGTTATATAACAATGAAATTAAGAAAAACAGATGTTTTACAAGAAAAAGAAGAGAAATATTGATTAAAACAGATTTGATTCAGCATTTTGCTCAATTTTGCCCATATTTTTAATTTCTAATGAAAGGGCAATCCAGGAAAATTCAGATTATTTAAATTCCTCCTCAAAAAATAAAAAAGTAACAAATTAGTCCCCTCCACTGGGCCTACTACATAAAACAAAAATATAATCTTTCATTTCTTTAAATTGAGACATCTTTACATTTCTTCTATTGCTGTCTTATGTCTCCCTCCCTCCCTCCCTTCCTTCTTTCCTTCCTTCCTTCCTTTTCTTTTCTTTTCTTTTTTTTGAGACAGAGTCTCACTTTGTCGCTCTCAGTAGAGTGCCATGGCGTCATAGCTTGTAGCAACCTCAAACTCTTGGGCTTAAGAGATTATCTTGCCTCAGCCTCCCCAGTAGGTGGGACTATAGGTGCCTGCCACAATACCTAGGTACTTTTAGAGACAGTCTCACTCTTGCTCAGAATGGTCTCGAATTCCTGAGCTCAGGCAATCCACCTTCCTTAGGATTACAGGTGTGAGCCACTGTGGCTGGACTCTTTTCCTTTCTTATGACATAAAGGCCATTAGTGGCCTGAAGAGTCACCATAGATGTTTACTAGCCTTGATGGCAATTTACACCAGAAGAGTTGCTGGGCTGCTAATATGAACCCGAGGTAACACTGACAATTTTTATGTGTAGCTTATATTTTACTTTTAAAAAATGTTCTATCATGTTTTAGAAGAAAATAAAAAATTTCACATAGCTCCCATCATTACTTGTATGCTCACCATCAACTGGCAATGTTTTCAGCAGCTTCTTTACTTCCTTATCTGTGAGGTCAATACCGAGGTTTTCCAAAACATTCTTTAGTTCACTAGAAGCAATTTTATCACCTTTCAAAATAGATTGGGTATATATTACCATTTGGGAAAGCTGTAATCATTTTTAATAAAAAAAAGTTTATGAGGATTAACACCATCCTAATTTTCAGACCGAAGACTAAAGTAAAAATAAAACATTTTCAACTATAGAATAAACGGATATGTTAGGTCTAAGTTATAATGTAAATAAGTTTCTCCTAAAATTAGTGAAAGGCAATGTTCAGAATAAAATATGATCAGTTAATTTAAAAATAGTTTATATAAATTTTTCTTCAAAAAGTATTTTAACTCTTTAAGAATTATATGATGAATACAATGAAGACATTACCTTGATCATTTCTAAGCTTTGCTCTGATATTCTGTGCCTTTCTATACTGTGTTTATTAAACACTAATGAAGTAAATAATATTAATGGGATAAACAATAGTGATTACAGAATTTGAAATCAAGAAATAGTATGATTTTATTCCAAAAACTTAGATAACTTTATATCAACACTTGGAACATTAGAGGCAAATATTGAATTAATAAATATGCCAAAATATCAAAATTTTCAAGTCAATGACACAGTACTGGAAAATATCAGGCAAACCCCAAAATTAATGTAGAAAGCTGAAATCCTAACTTTATGGTAACTTTTAACTTACCTGTAAAATCTTGGACTTTTTCCATCAGTGTTTTTAGAGACATTTTCTCATCAACTGTAAGAGAAGATAAAAATCACACTGGGATATAATAGAGATTCACAACAATTTGTGGGGAAACACAGGAATAACTATGATACCTTCATTTACTATGTGTCAAGCACCAATCTAATTGCTTTATCTTCTTTAGAGATATTTATTGAACACACTCTCTAGGTTAGTATTTTACCCAACTTTTACTTCCTTTTTTTTTTTTTTTTGAAATTTTTTATTGTTCAGTTTTATTCTTTTTTTATTGTTTGGGATTCATTGAGGGTACAAAGAATTAGTTTACACTGATTGCATTTGTTAGGTAAAGTCCCTCTTATAATTGTGTCCCAATTTTTAATTCTTTAATAAGCATGAAAAAGGAGAAAATTCTAAATGTGAAAAACCATACAGAAGACATTAATGGCCAACAGGGGCATATGAAAAAATGCTTAACATCCCTAATCAATAGAGGAAAGCAAATTAAAACCAAAATGAGATATCAATCACACCTGTTAGAATGGCTATTATCAAAAAGATGAAAGACAACCAGTGCTGAAGAAGATAAGAGAGAAAAGGGAACCCTTGTACAATGTTGGTGGAAATGTAAATTAGTACAACCATCATGGAAAAATAGTATAAGCGTCTTTTAAAAAATTAAAAATGGAACTACTATATGATCTAGTAATCCCATTATTATTTCCAAAAGAAGTAAAATTAGTGATTTGAAGAGATATCTGCAATCCCATATTTGTTGAAGCCAAAATATGGAAGTGTTCATCAATGGAAGAATGGATAAAGAAAATATGGCATATGCAGACCATGGAATATTATTTAACCATAAAATGAAGGAAATTCTGTCATTTGTGATAACATGGATGAATCTGGAAAACTTTATGTCAGTGAAGTAAGTCAGGCCAAAGAAAGGCAAATACTGTATAGATCTTACTTATATGTGGAATCTAAGAAAGTTAAACTCATAAAAGTAAAGAGTAAAGGGGTGGTAACCAGGTGCTAGGGGTGGGGGAATTGAGGAGATGTTGGTCAAGATTTTATTTAGATGAACAACTATACACTGATACAAGAGAAAAATACAATTAAATTCAAGTAGCATGGGAGGAAGGAGGGAGAGTGGAGGAGGGAGGGAGATAGATGTGCTCTCATTGGCACAATGTAAGGGTATATGGCATACCTCTTGGGTGAAAGGCTCAACTACAACTTGGACTTTACCTTTACAATGCAAACAAGGTAACCTAATCGTTTGTACCCTCATATTAATCTGAAATTTTAAAAAAAGCAGTGATGAGCAAATCAAAGAAATCAACACTATTACAATGTCAATTCTCCCAATTTGATATGCAATGAACGTTCAATAAAAATCACAGTATGCTTTGCAAAAATCAATAAGTGGATTCTAAATTTTATGTGAAAGTAAAAAGATCTAGAATAGTCAAAACAATTCTGAGAAAGAACAAAATTGGGAGATTCACATTACTTGATATCAAGATTTATTCTAAATCTATATTAATCGAGAAAGTATAATAGATATAGAAATGATATAAAAATTTATTTAGATAAGAGGAATAATTCAAGAGATCTACTATACGAGATAGTGACTATAGTCAATAACTGTTTTGCATTCTTGAAAATTTGCTAAGAGAGTGGACTTGAAATGTTGTTACCACAAAAAATAAAAGTACACGAGTTAATGCATTTGTTAATTAGCTTGGTTTAACTACTCTACAATATATACGTATTTTAAAACAACACACTGTATATAATAAATGTATACATTTTTTATCAAATAAAGAACTTATACAGGAGGGAGGCAAGATGGCTGACTAAAGCCAGCTTTCAGCAGAGACTCCCATCCAGAGGGACAAATAATGGCCAGAAATAACCCAATAAAGCGGAAGATCGGGAGCTGAGCTGAGAGAGAGGATCAATAGGATTGCACCACCCTTGTGGCAACAAGGTGGGACTCCAAGGAAACAAATTTCAGGAAACAAACATCCCAAACAGGACAGGAAACCCTCCCCTCCTCCCTCCCCAGCCCCCCACCCCCAGGAGAGCAGCTTGAGGCAAGTAGAGAACATAGGACCTCTTGCTTCACCAAAGGGGAGAGAATGACTGAGGGCTGGGATTGCCTTCATGGACAGATAACTGCTGCAAGCCCAGGAAGTCTCTTGCCTGGCCCAAAAGTTGATCTAATATTCTTCCTGAACTCCCAATCCACCCCTCCCTGCTCTCCTGGCAGTCTGGAAGACTACCCCCTGCAAAGTCTGGACCGTTTGGCAGATTATTGCTAGGGTGGGCACCTCAAGAGCTGTGGGACAGTTGTGCTTAAATTGTAACTTTAATAGAGGTGGGGAGTAAAAAGGGGAAAGAGATTTCCCCCACATTGAAAAGAGCATAGGTCAGGTCCCGCACTACTGACCGGCCCACCGGCTCCCTGGCTTGGTAGCCCACAGTAGGTGGCTTGGCTCCCCACCGGGCTCCTGCAACCTGTGGCAGGGGCAGCAACTCCCACCCGGCTCCTATGACCCATGGCCTGGGGCCAGCTCCCTGCCAGCCTCCTGAGACCCCCAGCCCACAGCTGGCAACTCCACCCTTTGGCTCCCAGCCCATCTCCTAAGACTCGCAGCCCATGGCCTGCGATTCCTGCCCAGCTCCTGTGACCCTTGAAGCCCCCGACTCCACCCTCTGGTTCCCAGCCTGGCTGATGTGACACTTGCAGCTGGTGGAAATGCCCTCTAGCTCCTGCAACCTGCACACAACAGTATCCCAGACTGGCACCACCTCCAACAGTGGCAGTGCTGCCTCTGACAGTGGTGGCAGCTCCATGGTCCCTCCCACTGGGATCAAATTTGAACTGTCAGTGGACCTGCACCACCTAGATGCTGAAGACCTTTTGAACCCTCCAATCTTATCAGTGTTTGCGTAGACCAGGACAATTGGTTTGGAACTCTTGGCCTGGGACAATCACCCAGGGACCCATCAAGGTTGTACCCGGGTTGTGTGTGGGAGTGTGGGATTTTCCCCTTCCAGTTGTCACCTGAGGGAGGCTGGGGTGTCTTAGTTGCTTATATATCTCCACAGCTGAGATTTCAGCCCAAAGCCACTGATTCACTAGGATTAGACAGAGACTAGCTAGATACCAGTCTGTGCCATCTAGCCCCACCACACCAAGCAGGTGCCCAGAGTTTCAGGCAGTAGTTTTGAATAGGACCTTTGTAAAGCTCAAAGGGAAAAGCTGCAATCACCAGTCCCAATTCTTTGGTAGAGTGCTGGTTAATTACAACTCCAGGAGCCCTCAATCCAATTTCACCTTGCCAGCTTCACTAGCCAAATGGTGAAAATAAACATGGGGCGGAATCAGCAGAAAAACTCTGGCAATATGCATAATCAGAGTAGATAAACTCCCCCAAGGAATGATAAAGGAGACACAACAGAAGATCCCATTCATAAACAAATGGCTGAGATGTCAGAAATCGAATTCAGAATTTAGACTACAAATAAGATTAACAGAATGGAGATAAAGATGGAATTAGAAATTCAGGAGAAATTAAAAAGTTGTCTCAAGAATTCAATGAATTCAAAGACAAAATCACCAAAGATTTTGACACATTGAGGCAAGAACTTGCAGCCCTCAAAGATCTGAGAAATACAGTAGAATCCCTCAGTAACAGAATGGAGCAGGCAGAAGAAATGTCTTCTGACATTGAAGAGAATGCTTTTGAATACTTCTAAATGCTCAAAGAGGAAGAGAAGTGGAGAGCAAAAACAGATCATTCCCTGAGAGAATTGTGGGGCCACTCCAAAAGAGCAAACCTTCACCTCATAGGAATCCCTGAAGGAGAAGAAACGGTCCAAAGGCACAGATACTCTACTCCAAGAGATAACTGAGGAGAACTTCCCAAGCATGGCAAAAGATACTGAAATTCATATAGCAGACAGTTTCAGAACCCCAGCATGACTCATTCCAAATAAAGCATCTTTTAGACACATTGTAATTAACTTTGCCAAAGTTAATATGAAGGAGAAAATCCTGCAAGCAGTCAGATATAAGAAAACCATAACCTACAAGAGGAAAATATTAGAATGACTGCAGATCTTTCTGCTGAAACTTTTCAAGCGAAAAGAGGATGGTCATCAACCTTCAATCTCCTAAAACAAAACAACTTTCAGCCCAGGATCCTTATCCAGCTAAATGAGCTTCATTTATGAAAGAGAAGTTAAATACTTTAATGACATACACATGTTGAAAAAATTTGCCATAACCAAACCAGCTCTTCAGAATATCCTCAGACGCATCCTCCATAATGACCAGCACAATGCTCTACCACCAAAGCAAACACTCTGAAATTCTTGACCAATAACCAATTTCCACAGTGGTGAAAAGATTCAAAATGTCTACTGGACTTTTGAAAAACTTGACACCCAAAATACTACCATGCTTGTCAATACTCTCAATTAATGTGAATAGTTTAAACTGTCCTCTTAAGAGGCATAGGTTGACTGGATACAAAAACTCAGGCCAGATATCTGCTGCATACAAGAATCTCATCTTACCTTAAAGGATAACTATAGACTCAGGGCGAAGGGATGGGCATCTGTAATCCAGGCAAATAGAAATCAGAAAAAAGCAGGTGTTGCAATTTTATTTGCAGATACATTAGACTTCATATTTGTTAAGGGAAACACTCAACATGATGAAATGTCAATTATTAACACTCATGTGCCCAACCAGAATTTATAAGGGACACCCTAACAGACAGGAGCAATTTAATATCTTCCAGCACCATAATAGGTGGATATTTTACCACCCCTTAGGCAGTGTTGGATAGATCCTCCAATAAAAAACTAAGTAAATAAATTTTAGACTTAAACTTCACCATACAACAATTGAATTTAACAGACATCTATAGAACATTTCATCCTAACAAAACTTAATACACATTCTTCTCAGCCCATGGAACATCCTCCAAAATTTATCACATCTTAGGCCACAAGTCTAACCTCAGAAAATTTAAAAGTATAGAAATTACTCCTTATATTTTTTCAGATCATCATGCAATAGAAGTTGAACTCACCAATAACAAGTATCTGCACACTGATACAAAGACATGGAAACTAAATAACTTTATGCTGAATGATAGCAGGGTCATAGATGAGATTAAGAAGGAAATTGCCAAATTTTTGGACAAAACAATAATGAAGACAAGAATTATCAGAACCTGTGAGATACTGCAAAGGCAGTCCTAAGAGGGAAATTTATAGTGTTGCAAGTCTTCCTCAAGAGAATGAAAAGAGAAGAAATCAATAACTTAATGGGATATCGAAAGCAACTGGAAAAGGAAGAACATTCCAACCCTAAACCCAGCAGAAGAAAAGAAATAACTAAAATTAGAGCAGAATTAAATGAAATCAAAAACAAAAGAATTATTCAAAAGATCAATGAATCAAAAAGTTGGTTTTATGAAAAATTCAACAAAATTTAGAACCTTTGGCCAACCTAATCAAAAATAGACAATTAAAGTCCATAGCATCATCAATCAGAAGTGACAAAGGTGAAATAATAACAGACTCCTCAGAAATTCAAAAAATCTTTAATGAATACTACAAAAAACTTTATTCTCAGAAATATGAAAATCTGAAAGAAACTGACCAATACTTGGAAGTATGCCAACTTCCTAGACTTCATCAGAAGAATTGGAAATGCTGAAATTCTATATCAAGTACTGAAATATAATCAATTATATGAAATATCCCCAGAAAGAATAGCCTGGGACCAGATGGGTTCACATCAGAATTCTACCAAACCTTTAAAGAGGAACTAGCACCTATATTACTTAACCTTTTCCAAAACATCAAAAAGAATGAATATTTCCCAACACACTCTATGAAGCAAATATCACCCTGATCCCCAAACCAGGAAAAGACCCAACAAGAAAAGATAACAGTAGACCAATATCTTTAATAAACATAGATGCAAAAATATTCAATAATATCCTAGCAAACAGAATCCAGCAACATGTTAAATGAATTATATACTGTGACCAAGTGAGTTTTATCCCAGGGTCTCAAGGTTGGTTCAATATACGTAAATCTATAAATATAATACATCACATAAACAAACTAAAAAACAAAAACCATATGTTTCTCTCAATAGATGCAGAAAAAGCTTTTGACAATATTCACATCCTTTCATGATCATAACACTTAACAAAACAGGTATAGAAGCGACTTTTCTTAAACTGATAGAGGCCATATACAGCCAATATCATATTGAATGGAGTAAAATTGAAAACATTTCCACTCAGATAAGGAACAGGCAAGGCTGTCCACTGTCTCCACTGCTTTTTAACATTGTAATGGAAGTCTTAGCCATAACAAGAGGCAAGAGAAGGCGATCAAGGGTTTACAAATAGGGTGGGCGGAGATCAAACTTTTACTCTTTGCAGATGATATGAATTTATACCTGTAAAATCCCAGGGACTCAACCACAAAACACTTAGAAGTGATCAAGGAATACAGTAGCATCTCAGGATACAAAATCAATACTCAAAAATCAGTAGTTTTTATATATAACAATAATAGTCAAGCTGAAAAAATAGTCAAGGACTCTATTCCCTTTACAGTTGTGCCAAAGAAGATGAAATATTCAGAAATTTACCTAACAAAGGACATGAAAGATCTCTATAAAGAGAATTATGAAACTCTGACAAAAGAAATAATTGAAGATGTTAACAAATGGAAAAACATACCATGCTCATGGCTAGGAAGAATCAACATTGTTAAAATGTCCATATACCCAAAGCAATTTACAAATTTAATGCAATTCCTATCAAAGCACCACCACTTTAAATACTTTAAAGATCTGGAAAAAATGTACTTTGTTTTATATGGAACCAGAAAAAAATCCTTGAAAAGCCAAGACATTACTCAGAAATAAAAACAAACCAGGAGGAATCATGCTACCAGACTTCAAATTATACTATAAATCTATAGTGATCAAAACAGCATGGTATTGGCACAAAAATAGAGAGGTAGATGTATGGAACAGAATTGAAAACCAAGAGATGAACCCAGACACTTATCATCATTTGATCTTTGATAAGCCTATCAAAAATATAAATTGGGGGAAAGATTCCCTATTTAACAAATGGTGCTGAGAGAATTGGCTGGTGACTTGTTGAAAACTGAAACTGGACCCACAACTTTCACCATTAACAAAAATTGACTCTCACTGGATAAAAGATTTAAACTTAAGACATGAAACTATAAAGATTCTTGGAGAGAGTACAGGAGAAACACTTGAAGAAATTGGCCTGGGAGAAACTTTATGAGGAGAACCCCTCAGGTAATTGAAGCAACACCAAAAATATATTACTGGGATCGATCAAACTAAAAAGCTTCTGCACAGCCAAGAACATAGTAAGTAAAGCAAGTACTCAGCCCTCAGAATGGGAGGATATTTGCAGGTTATGCTTCTGATGAAGGTTTGATAACCAGAATCCACAGAGAACTCAAACTTATTAATAAGAAAAGAATAAGTAATCTCACTTCATTGTGGGTAAGGGACTTGAATGGAAGCTTCTCTGAAGATGATAGGTGCATGGCCTACGGACACATGAAAAAATGTTGCTCATCTTTAATCATCAAAGAAAATGCAAATCAAAACCACTTTGAGATATCATCTCACTACGGTAAGAGTAGCCCACATCACAAAATCCCAAAACTACAGATATTGGTGTGATTGTGGAGAAAAAGGAACACTTCTGCACTGCTGGTGTGAGTGCAAGCTAATATGTCCCTTTTGGAAAGAAGTATGGAGAATACTCAGGGATCTAAAAGTAGACCTGCTGTTTGATCCTGCAATTCCTCTACTAGATGTATAGTCAAAAGACCAAAAATCACTTTTTAACAAAGGTATTTGCACCAGATTGTTCACTGCAACTCAATTCATAATAGCCAAGTCATGTAAGAAGCCCAAGTGCCCTTTGATCCATGAATGGATTAATAAATTGTGTTATATGTATACCATGGAATACTATGCAGCCTTAAAAC
>CAUYRH010039663.1:0-36817 GCA_963574655.1 Perodicticus potto
ACAGGCGCCCGCCACAACGCCTGGCCATTTTTTGGTTGCAGCCGTCATTGTTGTTTGGCGGGCCCAGGCTGGATTCGAACCCGCCAGCTCAGGTGTACGTGGCTGGCGCCTTAGCCCGTTGAGCCACAGGCGCCGAGCCAGAAGTTCCTGCCTTTTTAAGGCTGAGCAATATTCTCATTTCATTTATCTACTCCACAAATACTTGGTAAGCTATTGTGATAGTGTTGCATGAACATGAGTGTAGTGGAAAATAATCTCTTTAAGACCCCGTTTTCAATTCTTTTGAGTATATACTTAGACATGGAATTACTGTGTTATATGGCAATTCTATTTTTGATATTTTGAGGAACCACCATAACATTTTTCAGAGCAGCCATGCCATTTTACATTTCCCTTCAACAGCAGAAGAATTCCATTTCTCTACATTCTCACCAACGCTTGTTTTCTTTTTGATAGTCACCATTCTAACGAATGTGAAGTGGTATGTTATCGTAGTTTTGATTTATGTTCCCCTAATGATTTGTGATGTTGAACAACTTTTCATGTGTTTGTTGGCCATTTGGATATCTTTAGAGAAATGTCTATTCAGATTTTTTGTCCATTTTTTAATCAGGCTGTTGTTGACTTTTAGGAGTTCTCTCTATATTGTAGGTATCTATCTCAAATATGATTTTATGATTTGCAAATGTTTTCTCCCATTATGTGGGTTGACTTTTTACACTGTTGATTTTTTTTTTTTTAAGAGACAGGGTCACTCAGGCTGGAGTACAGTGGTGCCATCATAGCTCACTGCAGCCTTGAACTCCTGGGCTTAAGTCCCCCTGCCTCCAGGACTCCAGGTGGGTATTATGGTGCTAAGTTAATTTTTTTAATTTTGTATGGAGACTTACTGTGTTGCCCAGACTGTGTTGTCTCAAACTCCTGGCCTCAAGCATTCCTCCCACTGCAGCTTCTCAAAATCCTGGGATTACAGGCATAAGTCACCATGTCCAGCCTGATTTAGTCTTTTCTTATACAAAACTTTTATGAAATCCAATTTGTCTATTTTTCATTTTGTTTTCTGTGCCTTTGATGTCATATCCAAGAAAGCGCTGCCAAATCTAATGTTGTAAAGATTTGCTTTATGTTTTCTTCTAAAAGTTGTACAGTTTTAGCTCTTACATTTAGGTCTTTGGCCCATTTCGAGTTAATTTTTGTATATGGGGGCAGCGCCTGTGGTTCAACAGAGTAGGGCACCAGCCCCATATGCCGGAGGTGGTGGGTTCAAGCCCAGCCCCGACCCAATACTGAAAAAAAAAGAGAAAAATTTTGTATATGGTGTTAGGTAGGGTCCACCTTCATTCTTTTTCATGTGGATATCCTGTTTTCCCAGCACCATTTGTTGAAAAGGCTATCCTTTCACCATTGAATGGCCATGCCACCCTTGACAAAAGTTATCTAACCAAATGTGGGAGAGTTTATTTGTGGGCTCTCTATTCTATTCCATTAATCTACATGCTGGTCTTTACTCCTTATTCTATGTTGTTTTGAAGTTTGAAGTTGACAAGTGTGAGTCCTCCAGCTTTGTTCTTCTTTTTCTTTTCTTTTCCTTTCTTTTTTTTTTTTTAGTCTCACTATGTCACCCTGCATAGAGTGCTATGGCATCACAGCTCACAGCAAACTCAAACTCTTGGGCTTAAGCAATTCTCTTGCCTCAGCCTCCCAAGTAGCTGGGACTACAGGTGCCCTCCACGATGCTCGGCTATTTTTTGGTTGCAGTTGTCATTGTTGTTTGGCAGGCCCGGGCTGGATTCGAACCCACCAGCTCCAGTATATGTGGCTGGTGCCCTAGCTGCTGAGCTGCAGGCTCGAGCCTTGTTCTTTTTCAAGATTATTGTAGATATTTGGGAGTCCCCTGAGATTTGGTATGAATTTTGGTATGAGTTTTTCTATTTCTACAAAAAAAACCCCCAAAACATTGAAAGTTTGACTTGATTGCTTTTGAAGTACTTTTACATACGCTACCTCCAACATCCTTGAGATTATTTCCACATCTTATAGATGAGGAAAGCTACTCTACAGAAATGACTAATACTCTACATATTAGAATCAGTAACAATAAATCAGTAAAAGCAGACTCAGTGTCCTTGTGCTAGGCCCACACAGGCTCTGGAAGAATTACTATTTTTGAAAAGATCGTCCATAGCACTTTCATAAACTTGAGTGTGTGTTCTACTGGGGAGAATTTTTCAAATATATTCCCCAACTCCTGCTCCCAAACATTTGAGGAAGTAGGGGCTACCTTGTTTCTAGGTCCTCTTTTTATTTTTATTTATTTATTTTTTATTTTTTTATTTTTTTGTAGAGACAGAGTCTCAGTTTATTGCCCTTGGTAGAGTGCTGTGGTGTCACAACTCACAGCAACCTCCAACTCCTGGGCTTAGGCGATTCTCTTGCCTCAGCCTCCCGAGTAGCTGGGACTACAGGCGCCCGCTCCCCTTATGATTTTATCACCCAGTTTCATTTGTAATTACTGAGTGGAGACGTGTGGCTGCCAGGAATAGAGTCAGTGATGCTGGAGATGGCACCTCTGGCCTATCTGCCCTTCCCCTGACCCCAGGAGCTTGTGGGCAGAGGAAGTGGCCAGAGAACTCCCTGGCACCACCAGCAGTAAGACAGCAAATAGGTGCCTTGAATCAGTAGGTAGGTCAGAGCTGGGGAAATGGGATCATTAAATCGCCTTGTTTATCTCTGAGGCACGCCATGTTTGTGACTATTCCTGAAAGAGATCTGAGACCCAAGGCTCGTCCAGGGATTGTGACTCAGAGGGAGGTTCTGATGGGCCCCCTTTTCTCCTTCATGCTTTCAAGCTCAAGATAAACTAAAAGTGTCCCCTCTTGTAGATCAACTGCCCGCATGGGGAATGCATTGTTCCCCTCAACCTCAAATTCGTGTGTTGGATTGCTAACACCTAGCAGAACTGTATTTGGAGATATGACTTTTAGGAGGTAATTAAGCAGCCATGACAGTGGGGTCCTAATCCAGTAGGACTGGTGATCTTAGAAGAGGAAGAAAGGCCACTTGAAGACACAGCAAAAAAGTGGCTGCATACAAGCCAGGAAGTGGGCCTACCAGAAACTGAATGTTGATTCAGTGCTGGTTGCAGCACCTTGATCTTGAACTTGCAGCCTCCAGAGCTCTGAGAAATAAATTCTGTTGTTTAAACCCTCCAGTCTGTTGTATTTCATCATGGCAGCCTGAATGTAAGACACAGGCTTGTCCTGTGTATGTTTTCCTTCCTCCTCCTCCCACCCTCTGCCCTGCTACCCCTCTCTGTTCTCAAGGCTGGGGGCCTGGGACCCTGGGGCTTTAAGAACAAGCTTGTTCCTTAAGCAGTTCCTTGCCCTCTTGCCTCCTTGGTCTGTCTGCCTCCCAACACCTTTGATGGAGCAGGTGGGAGTGAGCAGGGGTGCAGCTGCCAGGTAAGGCTCCTGGCTGGGCTCTGCTCTCATTGCTGCCATCAAAGGTGCACTGACAGGGAGATACCCCTGTCAAGGTGCCCTTGAGATACAGGGAAGGAAGCAGGACTCTGAGCCAGACAAACCTGTCTCCCAGCTCTCCTATAAAGCAGACAATTTGACCCACCTTATAGGGTAGTTAAGAGGCTTAAATTAGCTAAAAAACATAGCTCCCTCCCTCCTTCATTTCTTCCTTTAGCAAACTTAAAACATCCTCTATAGCAGCCTTGATTGGGCCCCAATCCAGAGTTCCAATTTTCTAATTTATAAAATGTGGATATTAATAGCTCCCTTGCAAAGGGCCTAGAGCAAGGTAGTTAGTAGGTACTCAATAATGATAGGTTTACATGTATCCTTTCATCACATTGTCATCATCATGAAGTTGACTGACCACTGAGCACCTGTGTGTAAAGATGGCCATCCCAGCAGCTCACTGTCAGGAGACACGGGGGTCGGTCCCAGGCCCAGCAGGTTCTGGCTACATCACCCAAACAAGACACCTGCCCTCTCTGAGCACATCTCCTCATGTGTGCGCTGCCCTCAGATGGCGGGAGGGAGGTTAGACACTCTAAAGAATGGGAAATAGCTTTGTAAACTGTGAAGAATACTACAGGGACTGCGAATGTTGTCCTTGAAGCAGTCACTCCACAGAGTTGCCCAGTTGGATTGAACTTATGAGATCATACTGGTTTACACAGTGGGGGGAGGAAGCCCCCGGCCAGGACTCCTGGTTGCTCAGGAGGGTCCCACATCCCAGCAGCCTACAGCCCACACACACACACACACACACACAAGCACAATATGCTTGGCATCTTTTCCATGTCAGTGAAAAATGAGGGGAGCAGCCCAGAGTCTGTTTAGCTGCAGAGCGCTTATGCTAAAAGCAGGAAACCCAAAGCCAAACACTAACAGTGGGTTTGACCGCTGCTTAAAACCAGTTTAAACCAGAAAAGGCTGCTTTCCAGCCCTGCTCCCAGTGGCTTCCCTGCTGGGAAGCAGAGTTAAGGGCACGTGTGCTAGGCACAGAGCAGCAGGTGCGTTTCTCCCTGAACACAGACCTACGGCTCCTGTTGGGTGGATCCGTTGACCCTGCAGGCCTGTTCACCCTTCTTTTAGTCTCCTCGTCCAATGCTGTCCAAGTCCCTACAAGCAGAAAATGCAATCCACTTTCTTTTAAATTTTCTAGTAAGTACATTTTTAAAGATAAAAAGATACAGGTAAAATTAATTTTAATGATACATTGTATTCAATTATATACACTACATATGTATATATAAATATAACATGTAATCAATCTAAAAATTAGGAATGAGATATTTTGTATTCCTTTTTTAATACTAAGTCTTTGAAATTCAGCCTGTGTTCTATACTTACAGCACATCTCAATTTGGACTAGCTACAATCCAAGTGCTCATCACATGAGGCTGGTGGTTATCACATTGGACAGTTTTCGGATGGAGACCAGTGGTTCCCATTCTGTACATCAGAATGCCCTGAAGGGCTTGCTAAAACATTCATTGCTAGGGTTTCTGATTCAGTAAGTCTAGAAAAACGCTTGAGAATTTACATTTCTGATTCAGTAAGTCTAGAAAAATGCTTGAGAATTTACATTTCTGACAAGTTCCCAGATAACACCATGCTATTAGCCTAGGAACCACACTTAGAACCACCTGCCTGGATGGTCCTCTGACGTAAGCAAGAGATGTGTTTTCTGGTTACATCTGGGGAAACTATCGTTTCTACAAAGCTAGTAATCAAGACAGTGCAATGCTGGCATAAGACATGTAAGATGAATGGGATAGAATTAAAAATCCATAAATAAACCCTGACGTTTATTGTCAAGTGACTTTAGCCAAGGGAGCCAAGACAATTCGGTTGCAGAAAGGACATTCTACTCAACAAATGGTACTGGGAGAAGTGGGTGGCCAAATATCAAAGAATGAACTTGGCCCCTACGTCACACCATATACGAAAATCCACACAAGAATAGATCAGAGACATAAATGTAAGAGCTAAAGCTATAAAACTCTTAGAAGAAAACATACTGTAAATCTTCCTGACCTTGGTTCAGACAAAGATTTCTTAGATGCAACACCCAAACCACAAGCAACCCCAAAAAAGTCTGATAAGTTTATCAAAATAAAAAATTTTTGTACTTTAGGAAAGTGAAAATAGCCCACAGAATGTGAGAAAATTTGTAAATCATATATCTGATAAGGAACTCACATCTAGAATATATATAGAACTCTTACAGCTCAACAGTATAATGTCAAATAACTCAATCTTTAAAATAAGAAAGGATTTGAGTAGACAATCCTCTAAGGAAGATGGCAAATGGCCAATAAGCACACGAAAAGACGTTCAACATCCTTAGTCACCACGGAAACGTAGATCAGAACTGAATTTACCACTTCACGCTCACTGGGACGGCTAGAATCAAAACAACGGCGTAGAACAAGTGCTAATGCGGGTGTGGAGACAATGGAGCCCACAGGCATCGCTGGTGGAAAAGTAAAATGGTGTGTTGGTGTGGAAAACAGCTTGACAGTTCTTCAAAAAGTTAAATATAGAAGTTCCCATGTAACCCAGCAATTCTGCTCCTAGTTATAGACCCAAGAAATTTGAAAATATGTCTATACCAAAACTTATGCATGAATGCTGATAGCAGCACTACTCATAATATCTACAAGGTAGAAACAACCCCAAAGTCTAGCAAATGGATAAACAAAATGTGCCATGTCCATATAATAATAGAATATTATTCAGCCATAGAAATGAAGTATTCTTATACACTGCAACACGTTGAACCTTGAAAACAGCAGGCTAAGTGAAAGATGCCGGGCACAAGGGCCACACACTGTACTACATGGAATGTCCAGCACCGGCCCGTCCATAGAGACTGACCACAGACGTGTGGTTTCTGGGGCTTGTGGTAGAGGGGGTGACTGCTGGCAGGGGCAGGGTTTCTTTTTGGAATTAGATAGTAGTGACAGCTGCATGGTTTTGTGAATATGCTAAAAACCTGAACTATACACCTTAAAAATAAGTAAATATACTAAAAGGGACGGAGCAGAAAGGAAGATGGGAGACAGAGTTTCACTTCATCGCCCTTGGTATCATAGCGCACAAGCTCTCAGCAACCTCAAACTCTTGGGATCTAGTGATTCTCTTGCCTCAGCCTCCCAAGTAGCTGGGACTACAACACCTGGCTATTTTTAGAGGTGTGGGGGGGTCTCACTCTGGCCCCGGCTGGTCTTGAACCTGCAAGCTCAGGCAATCCACCTGCCTCGGCCTCCCAGACTGCTAGGATTACAGGCATGAGCCACGGCACCTAGCCCGAGAGGAAGACAGTTACCTCAAATCGTATAGACGAGACCCTGGACTGCAGATGTGAGATTTTCCCCCCACAACTCTCCTAGTCTATGGGGTTACTTTTTCTTAAGTACTGCGAGAACATGACATTAAAAAAAAAAAACCTGAAGGGAAAAATCCTTTTATAATCCTTTTATAAAGTGAAAAGGGAATTCCACAGAAGGAAAAAAGTGGCCAGCAAGCATAATAAAGATGTTCAACCTCATTTGAGACCAGGAAAGGCACAGTAAAGCAGCCCCACAATAGCATTGCCCACTCCTCAGGACGCGGGATGGCGCAGAATCTGGAGAAGGGCACTCCCCACCCACTGTGTGGTGTGAGTGTATTTTGGGACAGTCACTTTGGAAAGAGATTTGGCAATGTCTAGGAAAGTTGAAGAGGCGAATACCCTTCGGCCAGGCAATCACTCCCTCGGGTACAGACTCTAAGAAAACTGTAGAAGCCAAGAAAAGCCATGTGCAAGGAGTCATTGCAACCTTGTAGGAGTTAAAATTGAAAACAGCAGCAATGTCCAGGGGCGGGGAGAGTAAACAAAGCAGTTACATTCCCGCCACAGACTTCTTTGTTTTCTTAAAACAGAGTCTCACTATGTCGCCCTCGGGGAGAGTGCTGTGGTGTCACAGCTCACAACAACCTCAAACTCTTGGACTTAAGGGATTCTCTTGCCTCAGCTCCCAAGTAGCTGGGACTATAAGCGCCCCCCACAACGCCCAGCTATTTTTGTTGTTGTTGTTGTTACAGTAGTTGTCATTGTTGTTTAGAAGGCCCAGGCTGGGTTCCAACCCGCCAGCCCCACCGTATGTGGCCAGCGCCCTAACCACTGAACTACAGGCGCCGAGCCAGCACAGACTTCTAGAAATAGTGGTTGAAGCCAATTAACTAGATAAATGTGAAGCAATATGGGTGGATCTCCAAAACAGCAATGAATAAAAAAGGCAAGGAGTGGAAATTGTATAGTATGTTATTGTTTGTGTACATTTGAACCATCAACACAATACAATGTCTATGTAGATATGGTAAAAGTATCAAAACAGAAATACTACCTCACACCCCTTTAGTGATCACTCTGGAACAGGCCGGTGGGAAAGAAACTAGGCAGATAGATACAAAGGAGACGTCAGTGGCACCTGACATGTATTATCTCCAAAACTGTGGGTTAGATTTATCCAAATATCAAGCTAAATTGCAGATACATTTACAAGTCTGATACATTAGCCTCTGTATTACTCTGTACCTTAAAATATTTTCATTGAAAAAGTAGCAGTTGTTAACTTAGGTTTTGGTTTTTTTTTTTATTTAGTCATTTGTACATAGATCATGAATACATTTATGCCATTATGGGATTCAATGTGTGGATTATTTGTACAAATTGGAGTGCTTACATACTACTAATCAACATAGCCTTCACCTCATTTACCCAA
This sequence comes from Perodicticus potto, assembly GCA_963574655.1. Lineage (NCBI taxonomy): Eukaryota > Metazoa > Chordata > Mammalia > Primates > Lorisidae > Perodicticus > Perodicticus potto. The sequence continues at coordinate 8,291 of CAUYRH010039663.1, forward strand.
TTACAGCGTTAAGACATTTGTGTTCTACACTTGATAGATCCAACTTGGACTTGCAGTATGCCCCATAGGTGTGGTCCCCCTACTAACCCTCCCTCTGTCGACCCACCCCCACTCCTTTTCCCGCTCCCTCCCCTTCCCTCCTTCATCCGTCTTAGTTGTTAAGTCTGAATTCTGATCTGCAGCGATGTCCGGCTCTTCTAAAAGTCAAAATTCCAGGAGCCCCAGCCTTTGGGAGGAAGCCCTCAGACCACATGGGAGGACCGCTACTGCCATGGGTGGAGGAGACAGTGGCCATTATGCTAGTGTGCTCGTTCCAAAGGAGCCTTGGCAGAGTGGAGTGAAGGGAGGCAGAAGAATATTAGAAGCAGTAGAGCAGTGAACTCTAGGGCAGAAGAGTGCAAGTGGCTCAGTGTGTTAAATGTAAGGGCTTTCAAGCAAGGTCAATGAAGTCACCATATAGCTTAGAGTAAGGAAGGGCCAGGACAGAGGGAGGCATTGCCAAAGTCACATACATGGAAAGACATTAGAAGTGACAACCGAAGATACTCGGCCCCATAAGGGGTGGCTCAAGATAGATGAGATGGGGTACCTGAGAGCCCAGCCTCCAGGCTTGGGGGCGATGTTGGGTGGGATCAGGAAGAGCAGCAATGGCCCCTGGCTCTGAGGAAGCCGCTTGGCCAGCTGGGGAGCAGGTGGTGTTCTTCTCACAACTCATGGCCTCCACTGCCCTGGGAGCTCTGGGACCCACCGAGCAGTGAGCCTCTCTCCCAGCTTCTGGCTCCTCGACGTATAGACGGCCGTTTTCTCCTTGTGAACTTGCACCACCTCCCCTCTACAACAGTCCGCCTCTGTGTCTTCCCTTCTTACGGGGAGCAGGTTAAGTCCCTGGAGACTGACAGCTATAGATTCCTGGGTACCAGCGCCTGGTTTAAGAAGAGAGTGGATGGTGACCACAGGTGGGTACGGGGCAAGTGTGAGCAGCACCCCACACATCTAAGTAGCCCCTGAGGACACCACCCAGCACAGGTGGTACCATGACCACTGTGATGCTGCTCCCCGACTCCCCATCAGAGCTATGACATCCACCCCACTGCTGCTGATGGCTCATGGCTGACTTGCTCCCTGGGAATTGCTCTCAAGAGGAAAGAGCTGCTGAGCCCCAGGGATGGCCCACATCTGATGACCAGGTTGGTGTCAGGGTACAATGTGTCCGGCCCCTGCCCAGGACATCTCTGAAGGTCCACCCCAGCCTCAAAGCCCCCTGGGGGGTTGGTGAGGCTCTGTTGTAGCTGCACCATCCCCCATCCCTGTTCTTGCTATACAGGTGAGTCCCGAGGGCACTTCCTAATAAACCTCCTGCCTGCAAATCTCATCTCCAAATCTGTTTCCCAGGGAACCAGTCTAAAGCACAGAGTATCTGACAACACTCCAGAGTTATCAGAGAAATATTACACCATGTTTAGGAGCGTGTGTGATGTATCTATATTCAGTTTTGCATTAGAATCAGCTGCAAATAATAGAGGCCTAAAAAATATTGGCTTCAGCAAGATAGACGTTTAGTTCTTTCTCTTGTAAAAGGAGGCCAGGGCAAAATGAATCTACAGAGAGAAAGCAGATAGATTGCAGGGGGCACGTGCTTCAGGGAGCAGCGGAGATTCACCACAAAGGGGCGCAGGAAACTTTAGGGGGTGACCGGAACATTCTGCATCTTGACTGAGATGGGTTTGCATGGGGATGTGCATTTTCCGAGACGCAAGACTCGTTCAACTATATGTGTAAAATGGGTGCAGTTTGTTTTCTGTAAATTATAAGTCAGTGAAGTTGATTTAAAATGTTAAAAACCAGGCTCAGCGCCCATAGCTCAATGAGTAGGACACCAGCCACATACACCAAAGCTGGCGGGTTCCAGCCCGGCCCAGGCCTGCTAAAACAACAATGATAACTGCCACCAAAAAATAGCCAGGCATTGTGGCGGGCGCCTGTAGTCCCAGCCACTTGGGAGGCTGAGGCAAGAGAATCACTTAAGTCCAAGAGTTTGAGGTTGCTGTGAGCTGTGACGCCACGGCACTCAACTGAGGGAAACATAATGAGACTCTGTCCCAAAGGAAAGAAAAAAGTTAATAAACAAACAAATAGGCGGCGCCTGTAACTCAGTGGGCAGGTTCAAACCCAGCCCGGGCCAGCTAAACAACAAAGACAGCTGCAACAACAACAAAAATATCCAGGTGTTGTGGCAGGTGCCTGTAGTCTCAGCTGCTTGAGAGGCCGAGGCAAGAGAGTGGCTCAAACCCAAGTGTATGAGGTTGCTGTGAGCTGTGATGCCATGGCACTCTACCAAGGGCGACATGGTAAAGACTCTGTCTCAAAAAAGAAAAACAAACAAAAAAGAAGTAGCCCAGAGGCAGGAGGTCTGGGAATGAAATGGCAGCTCCAGGTGGCAGGCTCGTCATCTTCTCTCTTGTTTCTCTGCCTTACCTGGTCTGTCCTCCCAAAGGCACATCATGGCCCAGGGGGGAGGAAAAAGAAAAAGGAAAAGGGCGATCCCCACCCTTCTAAGGAGACAGTAGGGCCAAGTGCACCTGTAGTCCCAGCTACCCAGGATGCTGAAGCACACAGATCATGTCCGCCCAGGAGTAGGAGTGGTCCGGCATGGGCAATATATGGAGACCCAGTATCTTAGAACGCGAGAAAGACAGAGAGGGAAGAAGAGAGCATGCCACCCCCCACACACTTTTGTCTTGTATCTCACTGTCCAGAACTTAGTCACCTGGGTACACCACCCTGTGACAAAGTATGGGAAGTGTCGTTTAACTGGGACCTTGCAGTTCAAAAAAATTGAGATCCTTCTATTAAGGAACAGGAGGACAATGACTGTCAGACAGTTCTCCCAGTATCTTCGAAAAATTCCCCTGAAAAAGTGGTTGGAGCAAAATAGTACTTGTGCTTAAGTCTGGAATGGGCTGTGTGTAGATCCCAGGGCGTCCTCAACAAGGGGCAGGGCCACGGTGTCGGGGCGCATCTGTGTCAACTCTGTAGAGACAGATCTGGGACCTGCAACGTAAAAATCATTTCTTTATCTTATTACCGTCGGGGTTCCCTTGGGCTGGAGGAGTGGGGGAGTAGGCTGGATTTGGAGGGAAATGGGGTAGTGATTCTGAGATACATGGGGTTTCTTTTTGTGGTGACGAAAATGTTCTAAAATGCGTTGTGGTGATGTTTGTACAACTCTGGGAGTGTGCTGAAAACCACTGAAATGTGCTTGTTAAATGAGTGAGTTCCGTCGTATGTGAATTACATGTCAATCAAACTGTTAATTTTTTTTTTTCCCCTTTCTGTTGTCATTTGGGCCAGCTGAATGGAATTTCTTCCTGTGGGCCTTTTGTACTAATTGCAAGACACACTTCTGCAAAAACACTCTCCCTCCCACCTGGAAACCCATTGAGACGCTCTTCTGATGCCTCAGGCTGGAAGAAACTGCGTTCACCCCTGTAGACATTTAAAACAGCTTCCATGTTTGAACCAAGTGGAAACAGTGAGTGGAAGCTCTACCACCAGAAGCCGTAGCTACAGAGAAAGCCCTGAATTGCCCAATCTGTTCACATGCCGTGTCAACTCTCTGCATCATCGTCAAATCTGTCCAGGGGACTCGATGACCACAAGGCCACTAAGCATGACTGATGGGACACACTCGTTCATGTTGCACAATGACAAGGGGTTATACGACGAATAGCCTGCTCTCTATTCACAACGTCAATATTTTGTTCATTACAAATTTTTTTTTTTTTGGCAGTTTTTTTGGCCGGGGCTGGGTTTGAACTGGCCACCCTTGACATATGGGGTCGACGCCCTACTCCTTGAGCCACAGGCGCCGCCCTGTTCATTACAGATTTTTACATGAACTTTGAGTTTTAAAAACATTACACTAGAAAAATGTTTCTCTTGATGACTGAGTTTGGGGCTCTTTACATTTTGTGCTCGAGGCCAGAGCCTCGTTAACCTCACCCTGGCTCCTCTCCCTCCGTGCTGGTATTGCTTCTGGAATAGTCTGATCCCACTGTTCTGAGTATTCGCCTGTCTCCAAAAATGTGATCTCACCAAAATGTGAGCTCCCTGGGGACAGGGACTTAGCTTCTTTATTTATCTCTGTACCCAAAGCCTGGGAGGCTGGGACAGGGAGCACGACAACAAACAGTGACCGAACTGATGAACCGGCCCCACCTGCAGTTATAGCTTTTCCTCCCTTTGACACTCGAGAATACAGCCAAGGATCTAGAGTCACTGCCTGTCCCCCTCCCCTTCTGCAGAGTCAAACAGAGAAAGAGACCTTCTAAATGGTGTTTTCTTTCCCAGGTAAAGCTATTTGGGCCCTGAGAGGCTTGGCCAACCAGGGTTTATCATCAGGGCTAACCCGGGTGATCTGGGCAGTATCATTCTCTGACTCAGGAAGAAAATAGTCCTTTCCATGCCCATTGTCCTTGGAGTTCAGACTGGTGGCCAACCGATTTCTCAGCTTTGAGGTGTTTTCCCCAACCTCTCAGGCACCATGACCTAGAGTGGCAGGAGGTCCTCGGGGACTGTGACCTGAAAGGTCCTGTCCCTGACAATGTGGGTTCAAGGAGGTGAGAATGTTCCCGGGCCACCTGTGAGCTCTGGGCAGAAGCTGTCCCCATCACTGCCTTCAGGTGGGGGTGGACAGGACCCCTAGCAAGAACAGGGACTTGAGCACGTTCTGTGGGTCGCCGTGCGCCTGCCTGTTCCTGGCTCTGCGTTGCCGCAGCCTTGAGTGTGTCCTGCGGTGACCTGCAGGGCCGTTTGCTCCCATGTAGGGGTTAGGGGCTGCTTGGTGGTTTGAGTTCCAGAGCTGCTGCCGGTTCTGCACCTTCCCAGGAGGCCCCAGCTGTCCTCCCTGAGGTCCCAGACATAGTGTCGGCTCAGAGGGAACAGGACTGTGTGCCCAGGAGCCAGAAGTAATTAGATTAGAGCCATAGCCTTGGCCACAGCAGCTCACACTTGCAATCCCAGCACTCTGGAAGGCTGAGACAGGTGGATTGCTTGTTCAGGAGTTCAAGACCAGCCTGAGCAACAGTGAGGCCTCATCTCTGCAAAAAATAGAAAACCTAGCTGGGTGTGGTGGTGTGCGAATGTAGGCTGAGGAAGGAGGATCACTTGAGCCCAGGAGTTTGAGGTTACAGTGAGCTATGATGATGCCACTGCACTCTACCTGGGGTGACAGAGGGGGATCCTGTCTCAAAAAACACAAACAAACAAAACCCACGAGGACCCATCCTTTCTGTCCCCTGTCATCTCAGGGCCAATGCCTGCTCTGACAATACGATAAGGCCAAAATGAGTTAGCACAGGAGATGGGAGTTTGTAGCAGAGGCCAGGCTGCACAAAAGCAGCCCTGGGCATGGCTGTCCTGGCTAAGGGCATGGGCAAGTGAGGGCTACATGGAGGCCAAGCTGGCCCCTTCCTGCCCAGGCCAGGGCCCTGCCCCTATCTCTGCCAGCTCCCCGGCTCACACCATGCCCTGTAAGGCTGCTGTCAGGGAGAAAAATCACTTGCAGAGCTTTACAGGAGCCTCTGCAGGGCTGTGGGGTCTCTGTATTGTAACCTCAGTGAGAATCTGAAGGTATGGAGGGCCCTTCAGACGTCCTCAGCCACTGGCTGTTCCAGAAACGGGACCCTGTCTCTACCCTGCCAGTACCCCCTCCCCTGTGTTCTCCCAGACCTTGTTGGGCAGCTGAGGGGGGAGAAGGGTCCCCACATCTTAGCAGGCCACCACAGCTGGAGGATCAGCCCAGGGAGCCCCACTCTGCACTGTCCACCCCGCACCTCCCACCCAGCCTCCTCCTACAGCCTAACCTGCCTTCCTGCCTTTGCCCAAGTGCTCAGCCCAGTAGGGAAGCCCCTTCCCTCTTTCCTCCACTTCTCACAATGCAAATACCGGCCTCCTTTGGGAGCCTCTTCACAGCCAGCGCCATCTCCCCCACAAATCTTGGCCCTGAGCTTTGGCCTCACATTCCTCCCTCACTGGCACTTGTCACCAGGTTTGAGGGGCTGGGCTGGGCCTGCACGCCCACCTTCATCCTGGGGCATGCTCAGGGCAGGGATCTGTCAAGGCCTTGGGGGACCCCAGCCCAGTAACAGGTGGTGGGCAAGGTAGACGAGGGGGAGGGATGGCGGCCTCTCCAGGGCCAGCCCTGGGCATCATGGTGGTCTGTACACAGCTGGACAGGACCTAGGGGCTGCTGGGGGCCTGGGGATCAAAGTTCTGAGCAATCACTGCAGCCTGGCAGCCACCTTCCCCCTGCCCACGCCAGCCAGACCCAGAGTGACTCAGCACTGGAGATGGGCCTCGCTGACAGTGGCTCATGTAATGTCTCAGAGTCTGGGGCCTATGTTCCTGAGATGCTGTCCCCAGACCACTGTCAGGATGGACCTTTGTGCTTGAGCGCCCAGCACACCATTTACAGCTGTGGGGCCTGGGTCACGTTGCACAACCTCTCTGAGTCTGGGCTTCCCTGTCTCTGAGAAGAAGCGTTAGCAACTCAGCAGCCCTCCCGGGGTTGATTCCAGAATCATATAAAGTGAACTCTTCCCTTGAACTCCTGCTCCCCCAATCTGCAGACACCACTCTTTCTGGTGTCCCTGCAGAATCACTCTGCCAGGCAGCCCTTCCTGCTCCAACATGGGGGACACCTCCTTTCCACTGGGGGACACCTCTTTCCCACAGGAGGCCTTTCTCCTGTAGGGAAAGAGCTCAGCCTTGCTCCCCTCAGCCCCTGCAACTCTGTGCACCCCTCCTGCATAGTAAATCCTGCCTCTGTGGTACAACCTTAGGCAGGTCACTTACCCTCGAACTTTTCTAGCTTCTACAGCAGGTTCACATACACGAGCTTCATTCACATGGTGCTGCAGGAAGCTCATTCATGCCCCAAAACACACACGTGAGTGAGGCAGCTCCCATGTGGAAATGCTTTGAACAGAAAGATGGAAGCTTAGAAAGATTTGTGCTGTTGGAGCGGGATAGTCATGAAGGTGACCGGAAACCTGTTCCCTGCAGCCATCTTGGGGCATAATCTATGATATATTCTGTGACCTTATTTTCCAACTCCCAAATGAGGATATCCAGTCTGACCATGGGAGGAAGTTTTTGAACTTGGACTTGTCCAGAAGAATCTGGGTCCCAAGGCTGCTGGCAGGGAGGTGTCTGCCAGGTATGCAGGTGGCAGGTGGGGAGGAGAACTCAGGACTCAGGGGTCGTGTGCCCCTAATGGACCCTGCAACCATTGGTGCAGGTCCCCATAGAGCTGAACTCGTTTTCAGCTGGCTGTGGGGTCCATTAGTGGCTGCCAGGGAACACGATGTGGCTCTGTGCTCAATCTGGCATCTGCACCAAGTGCTGACAGAGCAGATCTGTCCATGGACCTCAGCTCCCTGCACCCAAATGGCGGAGGAAGGGGGTGGGCTCAGAGTCAGGCCCCTCCCCCGTGTCTCATCTCCAGGGGCGTGGGAGCCCTGGGGTCTTCCCGAAGGCAGGCTTGGTGACACCTTATATCTCCAAGTCTCTTCCTCCCTTAGTATTGAGGCAGCCTCCAACTTCCATCTACCTGCCAGAGAGGCTTAACTATGGAGAGGCGAGTGGGGATGAGGAGCTGCTTGGGAGGGGCTCAGCTTGCTCACCCTCAGCCCTGTGCTCTTTGTGCTACCTGGACCTAGGGGTCTTGGTGGGCCTCCTTTGCCAGCATTTCCTCCACCCACTCCTCAGCCTCAGTGGTTTCCTTTTTTTGAGACAGAGCCTCAAGCTGTCACCCTAGATAGAGCGCCGAGGCATCACAGCTCACAGCAACCTCCAATTCCTGGGCTCAAGGGAGGCTCCTGCCTCCGCCTCCCAAGTAGCTGGGACTATAGGCGCCCGCCACAACACCCGGCCATTTTTTGGTTACAGCCGTCATTGTTGTTTTGGCTGGCCTGAGGCCTAGCCCAAAGTCCTCCCCTCCAGTCCTCACCCTCTCTTGGGGCTGCTACTGCTCAGACTCAGAGGGGCAGTAAAATCAGTGCCCCATGGCTGCTAAACAGTGTCCTGCCCTTGTGTCTGGGGAGAGGACTCCCCTGCGGCAGCCCTACCAGACCCGGCTCCAGGGATGCCTTGCAGGCTGGCAGCTTCTCTCCTGCTCTCTGGCTTGCTGGGCTTCTGGCTCTAGCATCCATAGTTCCACTTACTTGGCCACAGGTGTCTCAAGCTGAGTGTACCCCAGACTCCTAGCGGGAGGCTCTGTCTACCTGAGGCCTCATGCCTAGAATCAGGGCCATCCACTGGCCGTCTCTCTCTCTTTTTTCCTCTCTCCTCTCTCTCTCCCTCCTTCCCTCTTCTCCATCCTGCCCACTGCCAAGCCTTCTAAGTATCCTGCATCCTCTGCTTGTCCCCACGTCCACAGCCACTGCGGTATCTCTCACTCAGCCCACAGATGCATCTCTGGTTCTCAGAGGCATCAAAATCAGCTCTTAGATCACAAAGGGATCATGTCACTGCCCTGCTTAAAACCTTCCAAAGCCTCTAGGGCTCTGTGGGCTGAGCCCCAATGCCCACTCTGAGCCACCAACCTTGCCTACCCCTCCTGTCCCTGGAGAGCCCCAATTCGGGTTAAGGGTTTTCACACACACCAGTGTCCATCCAAAGGCTCAGCCTCTGCCTCTTCATCAGGGAGAGAGTTCTAGGCCTGCTGCCAACTTAAATGTCCCTGGTCAAGCAGCCAGCCTGGAACTCTCTTCCTCAGGCCAGCTCCTCCCTCTAGGCACCGATAGCTCTCTGCAATTGTGATCAATCAACCAGGAGCCACCTCCTCCATCTGATGGAGCTTCCCATGTGGGGACAGTACCCTGAGCAGTGTCTGGCACCCAGCAGGTGTTTGATAAGTGCTTGCTGAATGTATGAAAGTCACTCAGCCCCAGAGAGAACCTGGGAGGAGGTGCGAGAGCAGAAGGGGAGAGGAGAGGGCAGCTGGGGTCACCCGCCCAGCTGGGGGGGCTGCTGGCCTTCTCTCTCAGCACTTTTCAGTTGTGCAAACCTAAAAGAAGAAACTTGTGACTCTTTCCAATCAAATGCCTGAGCCTGAGCCGGGGGCAGCTGGGGACAGCAGCAGCAACTCGGCTGGCAAGAAGGAAGGTCTGGGTTCTGGTCTAGTCTACTGAAGGTACAGCTGTGCCCATTAGGCCCCTTTGGGCCCTGAACCTAATGAGATCAGAGGACTTCTCATGGGCCCTCCCGTGTGGACACTTAAAGGCTCACTCGGATGGGATGGCATGGCAGCCTTTCAGGTCACTACACAAAGGGACACCCACTAGGTTGTGGAGATCTCACAGAAACACTCTTTATCTCAGCTATCGGGACTGGTATTGGTTTCGTCTAGCAAACAGTTGGCTACAGTGAGGAATTATTTTAAAACATAGTCAAACATATCTTTAATTCTTTACTTTTAACCTAAAATGTACAAAGGTGCGCTCATCAATGAGATTGTGACTTGGGCGCACAGCCTGCCTGGGGCTCAGCCACGCACCCCGGGCAGGTTCTGCTTCTTTAAAATGTAGTGGGAGCTTAGAAACATCTGTGAGACAACCCGGTGCAAACTCCACTGAGAATCTTGTTTTTCTTTTTTTTTTTTTTTTTGAGACAGAGCCTCAAGCTGTCACCCTAGACAGAGTGCTGTGGCATCACAGCTCACAGCAACCTCCAATTCCTGGGCTCAAGCGAGGCTCCTGCCTCCACCTCCCAAGTAGATGGGACTACAGGCACCTGCCACAACACCCGGCCATTTTTTGGTTGCAGCCGTCATTGTTGTTTGGCGGGCCTGGGCTGGATTTGAACCTGCCAGCTCAGGTGTACGTGGCTGGCGCCTTAGCCCACTGAGCCACAGGCACTGAGCCGAGAATCTTGTTTTTCTACTGTCTTTTCTCCAGGTCCCTCCTGCATGTGCTAGTTACCTAGTACTACAGAACTATCGGCCCCAGGACTGAGCACTTTAAAGTAAAGACGTCCTTCCCTCACTCTCACAGCATCTGGCAGGAATTTGGGAGCAAATGGACTGTAAGGCCTGCTCAAGGTCACCAAGGAGGTGCCCACCAGGGTCTCCCCCATGAGGACAGGCTGAGGTTGAAGGTGCCACCTGCAAATTAGTTTGCTCTCCAGGCTGGAGCTGGCTGTTGGTGGGAGGCTTCAGCTTCTCATTTGGGCCCCTCCAAGGAGCTGTCCTTGGGGTGTGCTGGCTTCCTGCAGAGTCGCCCAGGAGAACCAGGCAGAGGCTACGAAGCCTTGTATGATCTCCTATTGGAAGACCCAGTCTCTTCCCTTGCATTCGATCAGAGTTTGATCAGATTGATCAAACTCAAAGATGAGTTTGTTTGTTTATTTATTTATTTATTTATTTGTTTGTTTGTTTCTGATGTTATGGGGTACAAACGTTCTGCAGACATAAACCAATTCGTACAGTTTGAGTCAAAGCTTAGTTCAGTGTGGGAGAACTTACACGTTGGTATGGATACCAAGAGACAAGAATCTTCAGGGCTATCTTAGACGCTCACTATTGGTGATGCCGGGCTTAATGCAACAGCGTTTTCGGTTTTTTTAAAGCAATTCGCCTTTAGTAAGTCTTTTTCATTTAATCAAATATTCGTAGAAATAAGTCTTTTGTATCCCTATTTTATCATATGTTACCTTTTTATGCATATTCAGTTACACACCGCCATTAGGATAACAAGTTTAACTAACATAAATGATTTAGGGACACAATTGACTGACAAGTGAACTCATGCAACAGCTGTGGGCGCCCCAGGAGGAAGACTGCGGCTGGAGGGGAGGCTCACCAGGACTCCGTCGTCAGCCAGACTGAGCCTGATGTTAAATGTCCCTGGAACCCTGGAGAGGGTTCAAGAGTCAGCAGGCTGAGACAACTTTTTATCTCGTTGCTGCCTCTAGGAGCCACAGACAGAATGAGTGTTTGGGGTGAGAAGAATTTAACTCATTTCAGTGTTTCCTGCAGAGCCAGGCACTGAATGTATCAAAATAAATTCCTCTCCTAGCTAATTACTAGCCAGTGGAGGAGACAATGTAGAGAGAAGATTTCAACATGGAGCTCGGAGCTTTCTGGGGTGGAGGGAAGCCTGGAAGGACACAGTCAGCTGGCCCTGCAGTGGTTTAAACAACAGATGTTTATTTTCTCACAGTTGCGGAGGCTCAAAGTCCAAGGTCAAGGTGTCAACAGGGCTGTTTCTCCTGAGGCCTCTATGTTGGACTTGTAGGTGACTGTTGTGGCTGAGTCCTCACATGGTTGGCCCTGTGTGCAGGATGGTGTCCCAATCTCTTTTATAAGGCCACCAGTCCTACTGGGTGAGGCCCACATATACAACCTGATTTTACCTGAATTACTTCTTTAAAGGCCCAATCTCCAAATATAGACACATTCTGAGTACTGAGGTTGGGCTTCAACATATGAATTTGGTAGAACACAGTTTGGCCCATGATGTAGGGGGTCAGCCATCCACTCCACCCTGGGAGATCCTGGGGGCTCCCAGAACCAGGCAGCGCTGAGTCCTGCTGGACAAATAGGAGTTTTCCTGGCCAAGCAGGGGCAGGGTGAGGAAATGAACTCTGCAGGTCTGTGATGGGGAGGAGGGGTGTTCAGACCTTCAGTGTTGAGAGATGCAGGGGCCCTCCAGCGTTCAGTAGCAGTTTCTTTCTTTCTTTCTTTCTTTTTTTTTTTTTTTTGAGAGAGTCTCACTTTGTTGCCCTCAGTAGAGTACCGTAGCATCATAGCTCACAGCAACCTCAAATTCTTGGGCTCAAGCAATTCTCTTGCCTCAGCCTCCCAAGTAGCTGGGACTACGGGCACCCAACACAATGCCCGGCTATTTTTAGAGATAAAGTCTCGCTCTGGATCAGGCTAGTCTTGAACCTGTGAGCCCAGACAATCCACCCACCTCAGCCTCCCAGAGTGCTGGGATTACAGGCATGAGCCAATGGCACCGGCTCAGTAGCAGTTTCTGAGTCACTTCCACTCAGCTGACCCGCTCCTCCAGAGCCTCCCTCAGGTCCTATTTCGCTTGAGAAGACCCAGAGCCACCCAGAGCCATGCACTAAGGCCTGAGGCACAGGACTCTTGTCACTGCTGACTCACGGGGTGTGGCTTGTGTGTGATTTGGCCTTGAATGTGGAAAGTTAAATCAGCTGGAAAGGGTAAAAGGAAGCTGGAGAAAATTTTTTAGCCCAGCTACAAGCATAGGAGTGATAAAGGGTGGCATGGCCACCCAGCTTTCCAGAAAATCTGAATTGCCAGGGAGTCTAGAAGAAGGGAAAAGTAGGGTCCAGTGGGTTCCTGTCCCAAGTGTGAGGCCTCAGGGAGATTTGTGTGTGTGTGTGTTCAAGGGGGTTGCCTTCCTGGAGCTGGTCGGCCCTGCATGTGAAATGCCTGTCCCTGTGTGACAATAGCCTCACACCAGTTTGCTGTGACTGCTGGACTCCAATGTGTGGCACCATGGGCCCCTCTCCTGCCTGGCCCCAGACCTGGCAGGGCCCCAGGTAACATGGAGAGCACACACCTCTGCAGGCAGCAGAGCAGGCCTGCAAACACCCAGCACCCAGAGATTCGGGGCTCAGAGCTGAGGATCCGGGTCCAGGCTGCAGTCACTCTCATATTGGCTGGGCCTGGGTCTCCAGGTTCTGAAGTGGCGGGGAAGGATATGTGACCATCATGTGGCACCCCAGGCTCACAGCTCCCACCTCGAGGCCAGGCCCCAGGTCTCCCCCAGGGCCAGGAGTGGCTGATGAGGGTAGATTAGGCTCAGGACTCCTAACAGGCAGGGCCTTTTAAGGGGGCTAAGCCCTCGAGGGCTGTGGGGAGACAGTCCACTGGGGGAAGTATTGCAACTCCTCTCCATCATTCGATCTCATTTTCATAAAATTTTAGCTGGAGAATGTTTCCTAACTTACACAATTTACCTATACAAGACACAGGGTGCGTAACATGTGGGTGAATGGTGCCTGCATATGGGGTACCTGTGCGGTAGGGAGCGTGCACCTGCACAGGGCACCTATTGGCCTCAGGACATGGCCGACATTCAAGGCTCTGGGAGCACTTCCCAGCCTCCCAGCCAGAAGCACATCTATCCCTCCCACGTGCTGGGACAAGCCCACCCCCTGGGGCAGGAGCTGTAGGCCTATGTGAAGGTCTCTGGCTCCAGCCTTTTCCTGAGGTCAAGGAGGAGTCCTTCTATTGTAAACAGAGGCAGGGTACATGCGAGCACATACACAAACACTCCACCAGCCTGAGATATCAGCTTTGCAAGGTCTGGATGGGGTGTCTTGGGTAGGGCTGGCCTGCAGAAGGGGGTTGGCACCATATAGGGCTGCAGGTATGCCCTTGGTCAATGCCCTTGGGTGAAGCCAGGCAGCCCCCATGGGCTCCCTTTCTGGGCACCCGCTGGAGGGTGCCCCAAGGAAAGGCTCTAGATCCCCACTTGGAGCTCACTTGACAGCTGGGCAGACTGAGGCCCAGGAAGAGAGGACAAGACCAGAGTCATTTGGTCAGTCACCTGAAGAGCCAGGGATCCAGCCCCAAGCCTGTCCTTGAGCCTCTGTGCCTGTGTGTCCAGCCCTGGGTGCCCCAGGACACTGTGGTCTGGGAGATGGGTTATTACGGAGTGGGCCTAACCACAGCAGGGGCAGAGGGTGTCCTCTCTCCTAATCAGGCTTCACAGGCCTATCCCAGCTCTGCCTGATTGGGAACATTCCCAGGACTTGGGACCAGCCAAGGAGAAGGGCCCGGGCCTTCCCTCTGTCCACAATCCTTACCTCTCAGAGTCAGAAAGCCTCCCTCACCTGGCAGGACCGCACTTATGTGGGGGCAGAAGCAGGCCCAGTCTATAAGCAGCCTGGGGGGGAGGGCAAATGGGGGGTCAGGGAGGAGCAGAGGACACGAGCATACCCTGTCTGCCACTTGATGGCACTTCAGTGACAAGCTCCTGACACCCAGGGAACCAAGCTGATCCACATGAAAGGTGAGAGAGTAGTTATTACCGACACAGAGCTGACAGCTCAGAAGAAATCCTGCCCTCATGCTCCACTCTCTGCTGCATCTTTGATCCCCTCCTGGCTCTTAAGTAGGTCTGCAGCATTGTCCCCCAGGGCAGAGGAGATGGAGGTTCAAAGAGATTCAGTGCTCTGCCCACAGCTACTTGGGTCTGGTGGCAGAGGCTGCCTCCAACCCTCAGATCCTGCTCCAAGTTCAGAGCTGGCTCCAGCATCCCCTGTGACGCTCAGCAGCTCTTACACTACGGCCAGGGCTGGCTAGGAGAGGCACTGGACCAGATTCTCACACTCTGTGGTCTCAGGGCCCCTTATACACCTTCAAAATTGTTGAGGACTGGCCGGGGTATGGTGGCTCATGTCTGTCATCCCAGCACTCTGGGAGGCTAAGGCAGGAGGATCCCTTGAGGTCAGGAGTTTGAGGCCAGCCTGAGCAAGAGTGAGATCCCATCTCTACTAAAAATAGAAAAATTAGCTATGCCATTGTGGTGGGCGCCTATAGTCCCAGATACTTAGGAGGCAGGAGGATCATTTGAACCCAGGAGTTTGAGGTTGCTGTGAGCAAGGTTGACACCATGGCACTCTACCCCAGGTGACAGAGGGAGAATCTGTCTCAAAAACAAAAAAAAAAATTATTGAGGCCCTCCCAAAGCAATCTTCTTTGCTGAGTTTAAAACTGAAAATTTTCAGAAGTATTTTCAATTCACTTTAAAATAATAATAAATCCATTACATGTTAACATAATAATTTTTGATGAAAATCATTTTCCAAAACACACACACAAAAAATATGAGAAGTATGACCTTACTTTACATTTTTGTAAATCTCTTTTATATCTGGCTTCACAATACCTGCTTCTGCATTTACTCTAGTGCAATACTGTGTACATCTGGAAAACCCCACTGTATACTAGTGAGAGAACAAGAATAAAAAAACCAAAGAATGCCTTAGTAGTCTATGGAAATAGATTTGAGCCCCAGACTTCCTGGAAGGGTCTCAGGGGCTCCCAGCAGTGCCATTGGGCTATACTTTGAGAAACACTCTGGGGTATGGTTCTCATCATTCACAAAGCAAATCCCTACACCTCCTCGATTCTAAAACATATCCCTTCCCTACATGTTATAATATTTGTGAAATCGAACATATCTTACAAGGTAAGATAAGGTAAATGGCTTGCCCCCTCCCCGTGTGTACTCTTAATCGCGTGCTGGGCCACCTTTAGGTCATAGCATCTTAGGTGTAGAGGCAGGACACTACACTAACCACTGATATCTGGATTGGGCCTTCCCTCACTGAAGAAGACTCTCAGGACTGATCCCCTGCACCTCTTCCCAGGGTCCCTACAGCATTTAGCTGGAACCTCATGAAGCCAATGCTGGGGTGCAGGCCCGGGGTGCAGTGAGCCCTGACTAGTCTAGCACAGACAGGCGGAAAGAGTGGGCCACCCTCACCCCTCTGCAGCTTTCCTTGTCCCTTCCCAACCCCTTTCCCCCTCCCATGGGCTCCACTGATCCCCTAGTATATATGAGCTATCTGGGGACCAGCTGTCACACTATTTGTTTATGGGTTTCCTCTGCCCCTGGCTGTGGGTGTCTTGAGGGAGGAAGTGTCTTATCTGTCTGCATAGCCTGGCACCTGGCACTGAATCAACCCTCACCTGCAGCCAGGCTTCTCCCTGATAGCTAAGGAGACCTAAGTTTCCAAGAAGACCCGTTTACTCGGGAACAGATGGAGGGCAGAGCCAATAAGGGGTTCATTCAAGGCAGGGCAGCTGTCTTCTGGCAAGGCCAAGGGTGTAACCGGACTCAGAGGGAAGTCGCTCTGACAGCTCCTTGGTGACTCTGAAGATACAAGGCACAGTGCCACCAGGCTTGCTCGCCAAAGAGGTGTTGCCAAAGATCCCTGTGAGTGGAGGGAACTGTGAAAATTGTGCCTCCAGGGAAATGCATGGATGTCTTCAGATCTTCAGCTCACACCACACTGGCCTGTCCCTCACCTGGGCATGGCTCCCGGCCTTATCCTAGTTGTTGGAGAGTTTTTTCTTGTTCTTGTTGTTTCTGGAGACCCAGGCCCCACACCCTGCACAGTCCTGGCACCTAGTAAGTGTTCGTGGAATTGAAGATTTCAAATGTATCCAGAAACGTGTACTGAGAAGAACGGCCGGGTGATTTAGTTACCAGTGAGTGTTTAATGTGAACTGCGGAGACTAGCACCTTCACTGATGTGGGGTTTTTCTACATTAACTGTTCTTTAAGTGGAACCCACTGGATTCTCATAGCTGAGGCATTGGAATATCCAGAAACTCTCATCAAATCTAGATGGGATCTCTTCAGACCAGGTGAGGAAGGCCCTGGAAGCACTGAGGGACGAGCCCCAGGACAGAGCAGGGTTCAGAGGCCACCGTCTCCGGTACACAGGAGGCTGAGGTGCAGCCCCTGGGGGTTTTCCTTACAGTGTTTCCAGCTGTGCATTGGAATATTCTAGATATCTCATGAACCCTCAAGGCAAAAAGAGAAGAAGACCAGACACAAGGGTAGCCTCCTGGGAAATTCTAAACTGGTCAGAACCTCCATGCAGGAAGGACCTGCCTGGATGTGTGGGTCTTCATCCTTACCCCAGGCAGGGTTCCAGGAGCAGAGAGTGGAAGAGAAAGGTGATGTGAGGGGCATGGGAAAGACCCCCCCCGACACACATATTTTTCTACTGTCACCCTGAAATTACTTCTAAAAACTCCATTTTAACAACTCACTTTTTTGAGCTAGGAAGATCTGTTTTGTACAAGACAAGGATGCCCACTCTCACCACTTACACAGCATAGTACCAAAAGTCCTATCAGAGCAGTTAAGAAAGAGAAAAAAAAATAAAGGGCATCCAATTTAGAAAAGAGGAAGTCAAATTCTATGTTCACAGATACATGATTTTATATATATAAATCCTAAAGACTCTACCAAATAGCTCTTAGAACTGATAAATTCAGTAAAATTTCAAGACATAAATTTAATATACAAAATCAGTAGCATTTCTATACATGAAAATGAACTAGCTGAAAAAAAATCTATAAAGCAATCCAATTTATAATAGCTACAAAAGTACTTAGGAATATATTTCATCAAAGAGGTGAAACATCACTACAAGAAAACTACAGAACAATGTGATAAAGAAACTAAAAATACAAATAAATGGAAAGATGTCCCATGCTCATGGATGGGAATAATAAATGCTGTAAAAATAATAATACTACTTGAAGCAATCTATGGATTCAATGCAATCTCTGTCAAAATACCAATGACGTTCTCACAGAAATAGAAAAAAAAAAACCCTAAAATGTTGTGGAAACATAAAAATCCTCAAGTAGCCAAAGCAATTCTAAACAAAAGGAACAAAGCTGGAGGCATTACACTGTGAGACCTCAAAATATACAACAAAGCTATAGTAACCAAAGCAGCATGGTACTGGCATAAAAACAGGCACATAGAACAGGATGAAGATCCTAGAAATTAATCTATTTATCTACAGCCAACTGATTTTTTGACAAAGTTCCCAAGAACACCCATAGAGAGAAAGGACAGTCTCTTTAGTAAATGGTCCTGGGGAAAATGAATGTCACATAGAAAAGAGTGAAACTAGACCCCACCTGTTACTCTATATAAAATCAACTCAAAATGAATCAAAGACCTAAATGTAAGACCCCAAACAATAAAACCACTGGAAGAAAACAAAGGGGAAATGCTCTAGGACATTGGTCTGGAAAAAGATTTTAGGAATAAGATCTTCAAAGCAAAAGCAACAAAAGGAAAAATAAACAAATGGGACTATATCAAATTAAAAAGCTTCTTTATGGCGAAGGAAACAATCAACTGAGTGAAAAAATAGAAAACTCTACAGAATGGAGAAAAATATTTGCAAACTATTCATCCAACAGGGGATTCATATCCAGAATATAAAAGGAACTCCACTATCTCAAAAGCAAAACAAAACAAAATCAAAAACCAAACAATTTGATTTTAAAAGTGAGCAAATATTATGAACAGAATTTTCTCACAAAAAAAAAAAAAAAAGGCAGGATCGGCGCCTGTGGCTCAACGGGGTAAGGCACCAGCCACGTACACCTGAGCTGGTGGGTTCGAATCCAGCCCGGGCCCGCCAAACAACAATGATAGCTGCAACCAAAAAATGGCCAGGCATTGTGGTGGGCGCCTGTAGTCCCAGCTACTTGGGAGGTAGAGACAGGAGACTCGCTTGAGCCCAGGAATTGGAGGTTGCTGTGAGCTGTGATGCCACGGCACTCTACCCAGAGTGACAGCTTGAGGTTCTGTCTCAAAAAAAAAAAAAAAAAAAGGCATATAAATGATCAACTATATGAAAAACTATTCAACATCACTAATGATCAGAGAGATGCAAATCGAAAACATCATGAGATATCTCATCCCAGTTAGGATACCTATCTCCCAAAAGACAAAAAATAATAAATGCTGGCAAAGGACGTAGAGAAAAGGGAACTGATTCACTGTTGGTGGAAAACGTAAACTGGTACAGAGTACAGCCACTAAAGAGAACGGTATGAAGAGTCCTCAAAAACTAAAACTAGAACTAAAACATGATCCAGCAACCCCACCATCAGGAATTTATTTAAACGAAAACAAATCACATTGAAGAGCCATCTGCAGCCCCGTGTTTGTTGAAGCACTATTCACATAGCCACGTTCAGAATCAGCATAGGTGTTCACCAATAACAGACGAACGGATAAAGACCATGGAATATGCACACACCATGGAATCCACTTCTGTCACAAAAGAGAATGAGGTCCTGTCAGTCGTGGCAACATGGATAGAACTGGAGGATATTATGTTCAGGGAAATAAGCCAGGAACGGAAAGTAAAAGACAGCATGTTCTCAGTCATACGTGGAACTAAAACAAGTTGCTCTCATAGAAGCAAAAAGTGGCACAAAGGATCTAGCAGTGGTTCTCGACCTTCCTAATGCCACAGCCCTTTAATACAGGCCCTGTGGGTCCAGACCTACAGGTTGAGAACTGCTGAATTCCAGAGCCTGGAAAGAGTGCGGGGAGGGATAGGGAGAGATTTGTTAAAGGATTTAAAATTACAGCTAGATAGAGGCATAAATTCTAGTGTTCTCTAGTACTGTAGGATGACTATGGTTAACCATAATTATAGTTTCTAATAGCTAGAAAGAAGATATTGAATGTTCTCAGCACAAAGAAATAATAATATTAGAGATGATGGACTTGCTTATTATCCTGATCTGATCAGCATACATTTTATGTATTGAAACATTGCTATGCACTCCCCGAGTATGTACAATTATTATTTGTCAATTAATAAAATAAAATTAATAAAATGAAAAAGAAGATTTTGTAAAAGGTCTGTTTTATAGAGAACATTGAACATAGTATCTGAGAAAACTGGGCTTCCCAAACAGGGGTCTGAATGTCTTAAGGAGATGCCGAAAACCACCTAGAGCCATCCACCAGCCTCATTTCTTCCTGAGACACCCTTTGCTTGCAGACTTGGAAAGAAATATAATTTTTATGTTGAAACAAACATGAATAGTTTATAAGTGAATACAGGACAGTGTGTGTGTTTCCAATCAGAAGAAGAATTTTTTTTTTTTTAGACAGAGTCTTACTCTCTCACCCTGGGTAGAGTGCCATGGCATCAGCCTTGTCACAGCAACCTCAAACTCCTAAGCACAAGTGATCCTCCTGCCTCGGCCTCGTAAGTATCTGGGACTACGGGTGCCCACCACAATGGCATGGCTAATTTTTCTATTTTTAGTAGAGATGGAGTCTCGTTCTTGCTCAGGCTGGTCTTGAATTCCTGAGCTCAAGTGATCCTCCTGCCTCAGCCTCCCAGAGTGCTAGGATTACAGGTATGAGCCACTCCACCCAGCCTAAAATCAGGAATCTTCAAGTACATATCTATCCCAGGCAGACCCTGGGATACATCGAGACACTCCCACCCTCCAGGAGCTCATTCACAAACACCTGCCACCAGGGGCTCTCAGGTGGTAAGTTTGAGGAGGCACTTATTAAGTCATCAGGCCAAGAACTCATTGGTACCAAGTGCTTGGTCAAGTTTAGCACTGGCCAGTCTGGGGCACTGGAGGCTGGCTCTGGTGGGAATACATTTTCACTTTATACATGAGAACACTGAACTCAGGGACATGGCCTCTTGCTCAAGGAAAAACAGCTTGACCTGAAATCTGTTAGCTCCACCCCAGAGTCTTTCTTTGAACCATTGACAGAGAGTGAGGTCCAGGATCACGCCACCAGGACATACTAGTGTGAAGTGGGGAATCTTCAAGACCCTGGGAGTCTATGCTGGCAGCTGCTCAGGGGAGGGCGGGCAGAAAGAGCAGGTGTCAGAGCCGCTCTGAGGAAGGGACAGGTTCTCTCTGCCTGGGACCTGGAGCTGCAGGATGTGATACGCAGGGTGGGAGCTGAGCCTCAGACGGGGAGCACCATCTTGTGTTCAAGGTCTGACCTTCCCCCAAGGAACTGAAGCTTTGAGCAAGCCCCACCCTTGTGGGGATGGACTGTGTTAGCCCTGAAGGAATTTGGAGAAAAAGATTCATTCAAGCTTCCAAAAGTTTTAAGACTTCTGTGATCAACTGGGCGGAGCTCACTCACTCTGGGTCTGCCCTGTTCTGAGGGTTTCCCGGGTTAGGATATATTTGCTCTTCACTGTTCCCGGGAAACCCTCAGAACAGGGCAGACCCAGAGTGACCTGAAACCTGACAGATGTCAGATGCCTTGTGAATTGCACAGTGTCCTCTGCGGTCAGAATTGTCCTCATCATTAGGGTCACTCCCAGCCCTGGAACTCCAGGCTCCAGACTCAGATTGACAAGAACTAGGGACAGCAGAGCAGCGTCCCAGGGGGGGTCAGCCTTGAGCCAACCTGGGAAGTAATTGCAGAAGGGAAGGGACAGGAGAGGTGTTCTTATCACAGGGAGGGACTCTGGATTTCCCAGCCTATCAGGCCTTTGTGGGACCAAATCCTGTCTACCCATGCTCAGCTGAATAACAGCCCCCAAAGGTGTCCACGTCCTAATCCCTGGAACCTGTGACTGGTAAACCTGATGTGGGAAAAGGACTTGGCAATTGGGATTAAATTATAGCTCTCAAGATGCAGAGGCCATCCTGGATTGTCAGGGTGGCCCCAAACACAGTCACAAGTCTTCTCTTAAGACTGAGTCTAAGGGCGTCAAAGAGGAGCTGGCAGTGTGAAAATGCAACAAGGAGAGATTTGAAGGTGCCCACCATGGGCCAGACAGGGGAAGGAGCACCCACCAAGGATCACCAGGAAGGCAGCTCTGGACAGTGGGGGAGGCAAGGCCATGGCTCTCCCCAGAGCCCTGTGACACCTTGGTTTTAGCCCCACGAAGTGGACTTCTGACCTCCACAACTGTAAGAGAATAAATTCATGTTGTTTTAAGCCATCTAATTTGGGGGAGGGGTTGTTTTTTGTTTGTTTTTTACAGCAGCACTAGGAAAGGACTACACTATCCACAGAAGAAATTCTCCTTGGGTGAATTTCTAAGCCGTGATCAACCACAGCCTAGATGTCTCCACTCAGGACACTTTGCCAAGTTCAAGAACGCACAGGTGGAAGGCAGGAGGCAGGAATCAGGGAAGGGCCATGCCAAGGGTTCCTCAGCAAAGGCAAGCATGTCCCCATGCCTTTGGAGTTGGTGGGGCAGAGGTGTGAGCAGGGCAGGGCCTCCTTAATTCAGAGGGGGTGACCCCCTGCTTCTCTCCCCTGGCCCCGGAAGGCATCTGTCAGGTTTCAGGTCACAATGAAGAGAAATCCTCAGAACAGGACAGACCCAGACTGTGCGAACTCCTCCCATTCAATCACAGAAATCCTATAACTTTTGGAAGCTTGAATGAGTCTTTTCTCTCCAAATTCCTTCAAAACTTAGGGCTAGCACAGCCTAATCCCCAATGGGTCCCGTGGTCCCTTGAGCCCTTCCAACTGTAGCTGCAGGCCATGGGCTAACCTGGGCTCTGAAACTGGCTCGCGGGTCACCTCAGACCTGCCCACAGCTGGCCTTTGGCTGACTAAGTCAGACTTTCTCAACGCCGGCCTCCCCCCAGTCCAGTTGGTCCCTTGGTGGCCTTGCAGAAGCCCAAATAAGGCCAGATGGGAGAGAACAAGAAGCCCAAATTTAGGAAGGGAGAGCCTGGCTTCAGGAAGGGTTTGTAAAGTGCAAAGGAAAGAATTCAAAAATAGAAGAAAGGAGGTTGATGACAGACGTAGGAATGGACAGGAAAGGAAAAGCAGGTGAAGTTTCAATTAGAGAGAAAGAAAATTAATTTCCTGATTTTTTGTGTATCCTTCATTCTCTGCTATCACCGAGGGCTACAATGTCAGCAGTCACCGATTTTATAGAAAGGTGAAGAAATGTGAAAGAGAAGAGCTTGAGTACTTGGAGTCCGACCACCCCTCCCCCATTTCCGATGTCTGCAGCTCTCACATAACAAGAATCCTTTCAGTGGATTTGGCTTTAATCAAGAAGCAAAAATAGCTTCAAGACAAGGAAAAAGCTTCCGTGCTTTTAAGGATTTTAAAAGCCAGAATCCAACATCCCCCTGTGTCCTTCTGGCCCCAGGTCTCCCCTCTTCGTTCTGTCCCCACAGTGGGGGTGGTCTTCCTTTAAAGGGGTCTGCTTAGCTCGCTCCTCTGCTCAAAGAGTTGTAATAAATTCACGTTTCCTCGCCTTGAGTGCTCAGGCTCCACTCCACACACCCCTTCCTCTGATCAGGGTCTTCCGGAGGGTTTTCACCTCTGCTCTTTATTTGCACCTCCATAGCCCCAAAGGCCTCCCACTGCATCCACTTGGATCTTCACTGGGATGTTCCTCCAGTCATCCCTGATGACATTCATGGAACTCAGTGCCCCCCACAATTCGTCTTTCTTCAGACTCTGCTTTGGTTTTCCCAAGCCAAAAAGCTGGCGTGGCACAGGCTGCAAGCAGATTACCAAAGCCATTTCCTTCTCTTCATGGACACACAGTGAGGACTACATTCCCCAGGCTCCCTTGCAGTTAGGAGTGACCCTGGGACCAAAATGGAGCCTGAGACATTTAGGCAGAAGTGATTTACCACCCTTCTAAGCCTGCCCCATGAAAACATTCTCCTCCACTTTCTCCATGCCCTCTTTTCCTTCAGGGGGCTAGAAAGGAGATAACCTCCAGGATGACCTTGGGTCGCACGTTGAATAGGATAGCCGCACAAGATCCCTGGGTTGTCAAGTCGCTGCTGGAAGTAGCTGCCTGGGAGAGCTGCTCCACCAGGGACAACCAAACATCTTTTGCGTGAGCAAGAAATACGCTTTTATTGTGTTGAGCTAGTGAGATGCATGGAGTTCGTCTGTTATGTCAGCTAACGCCACCTTACCCAGTACCACTGGGCATCATTCTAGACTCTTTTCTCTCCCTCATCTCCCAAACTCAGAAAACAAGTCTTGAACATTCTGAGTGCCAGAGGTCTCTTGATATACTCTCTCTCTGCATCCCTACTTTCCATGTTCTGTCCTCAACATCTCAGTCTCCTGTCTTCGTACTTCCCCCAGGTGGCCACCGCCCTTCAGTCTGAGCCCCAAAGTGCACACATGGGAAACACACACCTCAGAGGGGAGTGAAGTCCAGCTGAATTCAGAGATTGAGGAGATAAACCAACCGGGCCCAGCCTGGATCGGCCCATCCCCAGCCAAACCTGCTTAGGAGCAAAAGCTAACCAGTATGATAATTCTATTTCTTTATTTATTTATATTTTTTGAGACAGAGTCTCACTTTGTAACCCTGGGTAGAGTACTGTGGCATCATAGTTATAGCAACCTCAAACTCAAGCGATTCTTCTTGGGCTCAAGCGATTCTCTTGCCTCAGCCTCCCAGGTAGCTGGGACTACAGGCACCCGTCCCAGTGCCCAGCTAATTTTAGAGATGGGGTCTCGCTGTGGCTCAGGCTGGTTTCTATCTCCTGAGCTCAAGCAATCCATCTTCCTCAGCCTCCCAGAGTGCTAGGATTATAGGAGTGAGCCTCTGTTCCTGGCCTTGGTACGATAATTCTTTCCTGAGGCTCGGCGCCTGTGGCTCAATGGGCTGGGGCGCCAGCCACGTACACCTGAGCTGGCGGGTTCGAATCCAGCCCGGAACGCCAAACAACAATGATGGCTGCAACCAAGAAGTGGCCGGGCATTGAGGCGGGCGCCTGTAGTCCCAGCTACTTGGGAGGCAGAGGCAGGGGACTCGCTTGAGCCCAGGAATTGGAGGTTGCTGTGAGCTGGGATGCCACAGCACTCTACCCAGGGGGACGGCTGGAGGCTCTGTCTCAAAAAAAAATAATAATAATAATAATTCTTTCCTGAGATTTCACATACTCAAACCACAAGAGTGCTAGGATTTGAATATCGTTCCCTCCAAAGTTCATGTTGAAACTCAATTCCTTGGGCGGTGCCCATAGCTCAGTGGGTAGTCTGCCAGCTACATACACCGAGTCTGGTGAGTTTGAACCTGGCCCAGCTAAAATCAACAATGACAACTGCAACAACAACAAAAAATAGCCAGGGATTGTGGCAAGCACCTGTAGTCCCAGCTACTTGGGGGGTTGACGCAAGAGAATCGCTTAAGCCCAAGAGTTTAAGGTTGCTGTGAGCTGTGATGCCATGGTATTCTACCGAGGGCAACATAATAAGACTCTGTCTCAAAAAAAAAGAAGAAAGAAAGAAACTCAATTCTTAATGTATCAATATTGAGAGGGAGGGCCTTTAGGAGGTGATTGGATCACAAGTGCTCGGCCATTCATGAGTTAATGGCTTAGTGGGTTAGTGGGTCATCCAGTGGGTTACCCTGTCTCTACACGAAATAGAAGGACTGATGGCTTTATTTTATTTTTTATTTTTTAATGGACTGGTGGCTTTATAGGGAGAGGAGGAGAGACTTGAACCAGCACACTCAGCCCCCAGCCATGGGATGCCTGGACCTCCTAAGGCCCACCAGCCAGAAGGCCCTCATCAGACACAGCCCCTTAACCTTGGACTTCTCAGTTTCCATAACTGTAAAAAATAAATTCCTTTTCTTTACAAGTTACCCAGCTTCAGGTATTCTGTTATAAGCAAAAGAAAGCAAGCTATGAAAAGGTTCTTTGGTTTGGCTTTGGGCTGGGAGCAGCAGCTTTTCCTTTAAGCCTACAGCACATCTGAAGCAGGAGCCAGAGAGGCCAACTTGCAGACAGCAGCAGAGACCAGCAGAGCTGAGGGACGGGACACAGACAGCCCAGGAGACAGGACTTAAGTTCTGGATCTAGCCTAGATCCCAGTCACGCAAGCCAGAGATGCTAATTCCCTTTTTTTTTTTTTTTTTTTTTGAGACAGAGCCTCAAGCTGTCACCCTGGGTAGAGTGCTGTGGCATCACAGCTCACAGCAACCTCAACTCCTGGGCTCAAGCGAGTCTCCTGCCTCCGCCTCCCAAGTAGCTGGGACTACAGGCGCCCGCCACAACACCTGGCTATTTTTTGGTTGCAGCTGTCGTTGTTTGGCGGCCCCAGCCTGGATTTGAACCTGCCAGCTCAGGTATATGTGGCTGGTGTCTTAGCCGCTTGAGCCACAGGCACCAAGCCGCTAATTCCTTTTTTATCTAGATTTCTTCCACTTAAAGTCTCCTGGCCTTTAAAATGCTTCTTTTCTCTCTATACCCTGAGCTTCTCAAGGGCAACAGCATAGTTTAATTCATCCATGTTTCTCCAAAGCCTAACAATGCCAGCATATGGCTTGTGCTTATATCAAAGTTTGTAGATTTTCTAAAGTAAATATTCAGTCAGAAAGACAGGTCTCGCCCAGGCGTGGTGGCTCGTACTGTAATCCGAGCACTCTGGGAGGCTGAGGACCGCTTGAACTCAGGAGTTTGAGACCAGCCTGAGCAAGAGTGAGACCCTGTCTCTACACGAAATAGAAAATTAGTGCCTGAGTCTCAGCTACTCAGGAGGCTGAAGCAGGAGGATTACTTGAGCCCAAGAGTTGAGGTTGCTGTGAGCTAAGCTGAGGACATGGCACCCTTCCCTGGGTGACAGAGTGAGAGTTTGTCGAAAGAAATAAGAAAGAAAGAAGGAAGGAAGGAAGGAAGGAAGGAAGGAAGGAAGGAAGGAAGGAAGGAAGGAAAACGAACTTGTATGATGTCATCTAATGTCACCAAAAATGTCACAGGCTCCTACTACCTAGTGATTGAAGAGTATAGTATTTATCTAGAAAATTCCAGGACATGATAGGTGGGGGAGGCCCTGGCCAGGTCTCTGGATTCCATTTCAATCCAATTTGCTTTTTGTGACACTGCAGGTTTTGATCAATAAACCCAAAGACTGTGTTCTCAGCACAGTGCAGTTCGTCAAGGTTTTACTTCAAAATCAACAAAAATGTCTAAAGGCAATCAGAGAGTGGTAGAAAACGGCAAAAGGAACCAGCAAAAGAGAAGACTAGGAACCAAAAAAATGGATGCGAGGCAGGTGAGGTTTCCCTACAGGGAACTCACTACACAGGTCTTCTAAGGAATGGAGGATTGTTTAAAAAGCAATAATTTGTTCAGCTGTAATTGCAGGTTTCTCCAGTTAATGGGTGTTATTTGTGTCCCTAGAGAGATTTAATGGAGCAATAACAGTTTTAATGACATCCCTCCCTACAACTGTTCATCCCACCCCTGGGTGCCAGACGGTCGACGTATACTCCAAAAAGATGGGCATTAGTCACATCCTCCCAGGCTGTGGCTGTGCCCTGCTGCTCTGAAGGTTCCCTCTCACTGTTCAGACTTCTTCAGCAGTAGTGTCCCTGGGATGGGTAAACTGAGGCAGGAAGGGGCTGCGCACTTGGGTGCCCTCTAGGCTCAGGCTCCACGATTGAAGGACAGCCTCAGGTGAGAAGGCCCTTTGCACTCAGAAGGAGCCAGTTCAAATCCTGGCTCCCTCATAACCAGCCATGTCACTCTGGGTGAAGCACACTGGGTGAGTCACTGTTTCATCTCTAACATGATGCCAAGGATGCCTCCTTCATGCCACTGGCAGAGTCTAAGGGGACGGTGTGGCAAAGCACCACACACACAGACACACTGGAACACAGAAGGGCCCAGCACACAATAGTTGCTCCACTCTGCTCTCTAGAAAGAAAACAGTGGGCAGGGAGCAGACAGGTGTGATAGAGGGAGGGTAAACAGCGGGACCACACCTATGGAGCATATTGCAAGGGTACAAGTCGAATCTACCAAGTGTAGAACATAAATGTCTTAACTCAATAATCAAGTAAATGAGGCAAAAGCTATATTAATTAGTTTGATGTAAGCACATCAAGTTGTATAAAAAAAATCAACACATTGTAACTGACATATGCATAAATGTATTCATGATCTATGTGTATATGACTTAATAAAAAAAAAAAAACAGTGTGCAGGCCTGATGCTCCCCAGGACTATACCAGTGATTGGTCTCCTGCCCCTGAGCCCAAGAGAGAACTCCCTTAAGCTCCCCTCCCCACCCCCACCACCTGCCTCTTCTGGGGCCTCTCTGGACACCTGCCTCTCTGAACTCTGGAGAGAATATTCCAGAATCCTCAGTGGGCTGTTGTGGGTTGGTGAGTTTGTCACACGCCATGTGCTGTGTCCACCAGCAGCACCCATCCACGCAGGCCTCTAAGAAGTCTGGGGGCCGCAGCATGGTGTGGACACCATACCTAAGACTGTGGGTTTAAGGATAAGCAGAGGCAGCAGGACAGGAGAGCAGCAAGACCTGGGGTGTGAGGCCCGGGGCCACGGGAAGGGTCTGCACCCAGATTCTGCCTCTGCCTCCTCCTCACCTCCACGGCTACCACTCTAGCCAGGTCAGCCTGTGGGCAATGAGGCCCACCCTGCTCCCCTTTCCCGCTTTCTGCACAGTCCTCCCATGATGTCCCCATGCAACGTGCAGGCCAGCAAGGCTCCAGCTGTGCTGAGTATTGCCAGAGGCCTGGTGTCCTTTGGTGTTTGTGACTCTTTTTTTTTTTTAATTATAGCTGTGTACATTAATGCAATCATGGGGTACATTGTGCTGGTTTCATGTACAACCTGAAATATTTTCATCAAACTGGTTAAAAGCCTTCATGGCATTTTCTTAGTTATTGTGTTAAGACATTTATATTCTGTATTTAGTAAGTTTCACCTGTACCCTTCTAAGATGCACCATAGGTGTGGTCCCACCAGTTACCCTCCCTCCATCCTTCCTCCCCCCTCTCCTCTCTCCCTCGCCACTTTCCCCATATTCTTATGCTATAATTGGGTTATAGCCTTCAGCCTTCATATGAAAGCTATAAATTAGCTTCATAGTAGGGCTGAGTACATTGGATATTTTTTCTTCCATTCTTGAGATACTTTGCTAAGAAGAATATGTTCCAGCTCCATCCATGTAAACA
>CAUYRH010039665.1:0-10029 GCA_963574655.1 Perodicticus potto
CTGTAGTCCCAGCTACTCGGGAGGCAGAGGCAGGAGACTCGCTTGAGCCCAGGAATTGGAGGTTGCTGTGAGCTGTGACGCCACGGCACTCTATCCAGGGTGACAGCTTGAGGTTCTGTCTCAAAAAAAAAAAAAAAAAAAATAGAACTACTGTATGATCCAGCAATTCCACTACTGGATAAATACCCAAAGGGAATGAAATTAGTATGTTGAAGAGATATGTGCATTTCTTTTCTTTTCCTTTCTTTATTTTTTTGAAAGTCACTCTGTGGTAGAGTGCCACAGCGTCATCATAGCTCATAGCAACCTCAAACTCCTGAGCTCAAGCGATCCTCTGGCCGTAGTCTACCGGGTAGCTGAGACCATAGGCACCCACTTATTTTAAGAGACAGGATCTCGCTCTAGCTGTGGCTGGTCTTGAACTCCTGAGCTCAGGAATCCACCTGCCTCGGCCTCCCAGGGAGCTGGGATTTCAAGCGTGAGCCACCGCGCCTGACCCGAGCTATGTGCATTTATTTCTGTTTATTGCAGCACTATTCACAGTAGCCAAGATATGGAATCAACCTAAGTGTAATGAAACATTTTGAACAGGCTGCTACTTGTGTAGAAAACAACCTTTCTTACCATTTCCCACCCCTTCACCATCTGCCACACGCTTTCTCCTACTCCCCTCCCCACATCACTGCTATATAAGGGAGGGAAAGTTTGATCGGGTGTGGAGGTATTCCTGAGTCATGGAGGACAGCGGGTACTCAAGCACTGGGGTTATACTTCCATTTTTAAAATAACTTCATTAACATAATTGAAATATATTTGCTTCTAAATCATCACCTCAAATTGCTAAGCTACTTGAATTCTCTGCTTGTATGTGTGTGTTTGAAACAGTTTTTGGTGTGTTTATTCTAGCAGTAACCTCCACATTTGCTGTTTATAAACAGCTGCACTCAGGTAAAACCAGAACCCCTTGTTTATTAGCCTGTGGACAAAGTATAATGAAAGTAAAAGGCTGTGGGGACTCTGAAACACGAATGGTGGGTATGCAGGTTAGTAAACCCACTCTGGAAAATGGTTTGCCAGCATCTCAACATAGGCATGTTTCTAGACCATACTCAGGACCACACGTAGCTTGATCCACACCTCCGTACCAGGACCCAATTCAGCCTTCCTTCCCCTGTGACAACTCAGGCCTTGTGTGACACCAGCTTCCCGCAGCATCCTCTCCATTGGCTGATCTAGGTGGGCCCACCTCAGCTCAGCAGAGACAGATGCACAGTTGTGAACCTCAGCAGGAAAGATCAGGACACTTGGTCAGCTTCCTCTCAGTAAGTCCTTTTTTTTTTGAGACAGAGTCTCACTATGTCACCCTTGGTAGAGTGCCATCGCATCATCGTTCACAGCAACCTCAAACTCTTGGGTTCAAGCAATTCTGTTGTCTCAGCCTCCCGAGTTGCTGGGCCTACAGGTGTCCACCATAAAGCTGGGCCATTTTTTAGAGACAGGGTCTCGCTCTTGCTCAGGCTGGTCTCAAACTCGTGAGCTCAGGCAGTCTGCCTGCCTCGGTCTCCCAGAGTGCTAAGATTACAGGCATGAGCCACCATGACCTGCCTCAGTAAGCTCCTTGAACGCTATATAAAATTTCCCACCCCTTCTCCAGAAACCTTCAAACTCTACACCACTTACAATGACTTCCCCATCAGTGTCTAGTACCATAAAGCCCAACACAACCTGTCTTGTACAGTAAAGGCGATTCACTGGCTCATGTCATGGCAGAGACCAATGTGGGTTTCAGGGACAGATCTGTCAGAGCTCCAGTTCAGTTTCTCTGGGATCTCCCCACTCTGCATTCTGCCAAGTTGGCTTTGTCCTCAGGCAGAAGTCACCCATGGTCTTAAGAAGTCTGGCAGCTTCCACTGGGCTACATGCTTCCTTATTCAGGTGAGGACAAGAGATCAGGTCTCTACCCAGATAACCACTGAAGAAAAGCTCTGAGCTTAACTCCGACAGGACCTTCTGGCTACATGCCCACCTCCTGAACTAATCATTTTGGCAGCAAGACTCCATCTGCCTGCAGTGCGAAGCCCCAAGCCCCAGTCAAGCAAAACAAAACAAAAACAAACAACTGTTGCACTTTCCCCAGAATAATAAGAGGTGCTTTACTTACGTCTACATCGCTAAAAGGAATCCACTTAGGTGGCTCATCTCAGAACAAAGCTGGTCTACTCTAAAGTGATTTCCCAACCTCACAATGTCTTAGAAATAAAAATAGCAGTGGTGGGCAAGTGTGCCACACTGTTGTTCCAGACTGTGACACCCACCTGCTTCTCCAAGAACTCAAAGAAAATTTGGTAGAAAGAGATGACCACATGCCACAGCATTGGTAGCACTGGATTCAGAGATAATAGTAAGTACAGCTCATGTTTAATAGCATTTTATAGTGTCTAGTATATTTTCACATGCAAATCTCATTTCATCCCCAGAAGCCGGGTGGGAACTGCACTGTGTTATATCCAGTTTGTAGATAAGGAAATCTCCCAAGAGATTGAGTGACTTACCCAAGGTCAAATGATCTGTAAGTGACATAACTGGTGTTAGGATCTAGGTGTTTTTAATGCTGGTTTCTGTGGGGACCTGTCCTTTAATTAGTCTTTTGGAAAGAGAAGATGCAGATCTAATTGCGGTTCAGCGGTTCAAAGGACTGAGCGACTGAGGAGGGCTTCTGTGAAGAGAGGATTCCTCTGCTGCAGGACGCTGGGCCATAGGAGAGAAATGAAAGAAAAGATCCCTTGGAACTTCGCTTCTGCCCTTTTATGCTTTCTTTCCAATGTCCTTTTTTCCTCTTTTTTTTCTTTCTCCAATTCTCTTTTCTGGTGCAACTTTCTCAAACACAATACCAAACAGTTTCCATGCTTAGGCCCCATTCAAGAATCAGTCTTGGAAAGGGATTCTGGGAGGGTGCGAGTGGGGGGCAAGAAAGGGAAAGGGGAAGCACAGGACTGGGAAGGGACAGTGAGAGTGGGGAAGGGGAGGGGAACCGTGAGTCGGCTCTGACACTGAAGACCAACTCTAATCTAACATGTTAGCTTACTACATGCCTTTTTAAAGGGAATACCTTCAAGGCAACACAACTCTTAACTGCTGAAAGAGGAGTGGTGACACTCAAAGATTGGGAAACCCAAATCTGACAACTGAGGGGTTTTGTTAATTAGTTTAAAGTATGAATGAAAACTGGTCAGGCACTATAAGACATTATCTTTCATGTCTCTCATTTTAGATGAATTTGAAGTCCTCATACATTCACACTGTTGGAAATTAACTTTTTTTTTTTTTTTTTGTAGAGACAGAGTCTCACTTTATTGCCCTCAGTAGAGTGCCATGGCATCACACAGCCCACAGCAACCTCCAACACCTGGGTTTAGGCGATTCTCTTGCCTCAGCCTCCCGAGTAGCTGGGACTACAGGCGTGGAAATTAACTTTCTTATGACTCTGATCTGGATTGGGAAATATAAATAGATATTAAGAATCAGAAATGTTAGCAGGGCTTGGTGGCTCAATCACGCCTATAATCCTAAGACTCTGGGAGGCCAAGGTTAGGTGGATTGCTTGAGCTCAGGCATTGTGGCCGGCATCTATAGTCCCAACTACTAGGGAGGCTGAGGCAAGAGAATCACTTGAGCCCCAAAGTTTGAGGTTTCTGTGAGCTGTGATGCCATGGCACTCCACCCAGGGTGACAAAGTGAGACTGTGTCTCAAAAAAAAAAAAAGAAGAAGAAGAAGAAAGGAAGAAGAAATGTTACAGTCTAGGAGACAGTCCTTACTGACTTTCTTTCTTCCCTCTAATATGACCATTACCTGGGTAGCTCAGATATTATCTTGGAGATCTGTTTAAGGTGCAAAGGGCCCTTTTTGAATTGTTTGTAGCAAGAATTAGATTGTATCTCACAGCAATGAGACATTGAGAAATAATGAATCTAGATATTCTTAGACTTTTGTGACAATAAAAGGAATCTAATTTTTGTGATATGGAAGGAAAAACACATGTTGCAAAGTAGTGGGCTCATGGGCCAGATGTGGGCTGCAGGTGGGACCTGTTCACCTTCTAGCGTTCTAAGAGAACGGTTCCCCCCAGGTCATGGCTGGTCCCCACCAGTCAATACACATGCTCTCACACATCTCTTCTCTCATTGCTTCTCCTGCCTGGCCTTTAAGGCTCCTGAGTTTGAGGTCTCTAGGATAAGAAAAATCATTTTAAAAAATCATTAATGTATAAGATAATACAGAGATGGAAGAACCATTCATCTTGGCAAACACATAATGGGTTTATGAAAATAATAGAAAGGTAAATTAAGTTATAAAACCAAGTGGGAAAGTCCTTCCTGAAGAAATTACTAGAATCTAGTCTATTTTCTGAAAGGTAAAAGTAGCCTCCGCATGGGTCTAGTTCAGGAAAAGAAGGGATTGAGTTGCAGAGCTCTGTAAGATGGTGTTCAGTGGCACTGTTTGTTCTCTGACTCCGGGAACTAAAATTGCAACAGAAAATATGATTACATCAAACAATTGGCTGAAAGGCAACATGATTACAGTCATTACAGGAGTAGAGACAAAGACAAATCGCATGACCAAAACAAAAAGGATCACCTTACCTCATGATAGGCGATGACTGTGTTCCCCACTCCACCCCGAAATCAACAGCAGGAAAGCACAAAGTGAAGATTAAGTCAAGGACTGGCTGAAGTACAAAACAAGGGTATCTTTTCTTTTTCTCTCTTTTTTTTTTTTTTGACACAGAGTCTTATTCTGTTGCCTTGGGTGGAGTGCCATGGTGTCATAGCTCACAGTGACCTCAAACCCTTGGGCTCAAATGATCCTCTTGCCTCAGCCTCCCAAGTAGCTGGGACTATAAGCCCTAACATAAGGCCCAACTAATTTTTCTATTTTTAGTAGAGACAGGGTACTCAGGCTGGTCTGGAATTCCTGAGTTCAAGCATTCTACCTGTCTCAGCCTCCCAGAGTGCTAGGATTACAGGCATAAGGCACTGCATCCAGCCTAAAACAAGAGTATCCTCAAAAACTCTTACTTTTTAAATAAATTTTAGTTTTGTTTTTTTTTTTTTGTTTGTTTGTTTTTGGCCAGGGTTGGGTTTGAACCCACCACCTCCGGCATATGGGGCCGGTGCCCTACTCCTTTGAGCCACAGGCACCGCCCATAAATTTTAGTTTTAAAATAACATACTTAAGACCTGGAAATAAGCTTGGCACAGCAATAGAAAGGACCTCCCACAGAAGAAAGAAAGGAGAAAACATAAAGGAAGAGCTTCAACACTTGCTACAAGCCCTACGACTTCTCCATCATCAACACCCATCCCAATCGTCAGTACCCTCACCTAGTGTATTTGGCAAAGCAGGATGCTGTTGTATCTCAGAGTATCTTAGTGTCTCTGATAGACATGAGCATGGCCCTTGCCTGTGCAAAGATCCCAACTTCTCTCCCAGATTCAAGGGGAGAAAAGGAAAATGTTCTGTTATATACAGATACACAATATTATATTAAGAGTCAGGATGCTAGAGTCAGACAGTTCTGAGTTCAAATCCTAGTTCAAGCACTTATCAGCATTAAGGACCTCAGCAAGTTACCTTATTTCCCTAGGTCTTCTTTTTTCTCATCCACAGTTTGGGCATCATAGCATTTGTCTATCTCATGGGATTTAAAAACTACTCTATGGGTGGCGCCTGTGGCTCAGTGAGTAGGGCACTGGCCCCATATACTGAGGGTGATGGGTTTGAACCCAGCCCCAGCCAAACTGCAACAAAAAAAAATAGCTGGACTTGGGAGGCGGAGACAGGAGATTCGCTTGAGCCCAGGAATTGGAGGTTGCTGTGAGCTGTGACGTCACAGCACTCTATCCAGGGTGACAGTTTGAGGATCTTTCTCAAAAAAAAAAAAAAAAAAAAAAACCTGGGCGTTGCAGCGGGTACCTGTAGTTCCAGCTACTCGGGAGGCTGAGGCAAGAGAATTGCCTAAGCCTAAGAGCTGGAGGTTGCTGTAAGCTGTGACGCCATGGAACTCTACCGAGGGAGACAAGCCTCGGTCTCTAAAAACAAACAAACAAAAAAAAAACTGCTCTATATTAAGGCATCTAGTCCAATGTCTGACACAAAAGTGAGCAGTCAGTGAATGGTGGTGATTTTTATTTAAAATAATTACCATAATGAACTTGAACATCTGTGAAAGGGAAAGGTATCCTAGTTAGTCTATAAAAGGAGAGCTCATGTCAGATCGCATGTCATGGCTGAATGCCTTTCTGCTTATCTCTGTCCAGTTGAACGGCTTTGTCTGCATTAACAGAGGCTACAAAACTAGTGCCCGTTATGGGCACTGTACAGTGATACTGTGTGACCTTAAATGAGTCTTATCAAAGGCTGGGCCATGATCATGAGCCCATGAACGGTCTTTCACTAAAACTACGTAAGAGAAGAGCAGTAGCAAATTGTTAGAAATTGCTTTAACATTGAAAACTGAAATTTTAGCAACTGCCTTGTTACAGTGCTGAGCTATACTCAGGTAACTTTTATTGGGCACTACATATGGACAAAATGAATTATAGTCTCTGTCCTCAAGGAGGCTGCGATCAAGTGCAGTGTTCTCTAAGGAGGAATGCATTCACCCCAGGTTATAGGCCAGCAATACTCTGGGATATTGGATAAAGGTATTAGACCTTTTATTTCTTCGACTTAAAAATTCACCTTTTAAAAATGCCTGATTTGTTTTAAAATATACATGCTATACATATTTGAAAAGTAGTGTCTCTATACAATTTATAAATAAAAATATAAATATTCATGAGATCAAGGTTCACATTTTCTTATTGATGGAATTCTTGATCAGAAAGGTTTTAAAACCATTGGTGGAAAGGAGAAGAAAGACTAGTAAGTCAAGTCAAAATTTAATGCACAGGGAACTTGGCTGGAATATAGATGACAAGCATCCAGCTTAGCAGAGAAGAGGAGGCGGGATACAGGGTAGGCTTCCTGGTGGTAGTGACAGGCTGAGTTGCTGAAGTGTGTTTGGTGGAGCAAAAGAAGAAAAGGGAAAAAGAATATTTCAGGCAGGTTACACAACACGTGCAAAGAAAGGCAAGGTGGCCCGTGCGCAAACAAGTGCATTTTGAAGACTAAAATAATTTCATCCATCTTGAACTCGTCAGTACATGTAGGGGAACTGCAGAACGTAAGGCAGGGAGGCGCAATTATGAAGGTCATTGACAAAGAGGAAGGTTATTCTGATAGTGAAGGTTATCACTACAGGATTCTACCAAAGGAAGCAAGATCCTGGAGCAGTGTTCCCAACTTTATCCTCTAGTCCAGTCTCCACTGATACTTGCTGAGTCCTAGAGGAACTGCAATAGTGTGATCTGCTGAAACTTCAAAAAGTTAGGACAAGAAGGTGCTAGCAAGCTTTGAAGGGATAGAAATCCTCCACACTGTGTACTGCTGGCTGAGCATCAACGATGCCTACAAACACACCTTTGGGCAAAAGGGCTATGCAGTCTTTTTCAAGCATTGGTGCCTCAGTAGCTACACATAATCAACAGCAAGAGGATTTGAGTTGAGTGAGCCAAAGCTGGAAAGGAAGGAAATCGCAGACAACAGAGTACCCCAAAGGACAGTACATGCAGTCCAACTGAGTCACCCCTGAATGGGTTCAGAAGGACCTTGTAAAGCCCCTGGCAGCCCGTCATGTGAAGAGAGACTATTCTTGTCTTACTCAGATTGTATCCTTATTCCTCGTATCTTGTACAGGGGATCAGGACTACAGAGTTGCACAAACCCTGGGGTCACTGTTTATGCAATTGCTTATATAAATAGAGCCTTCTGGAGTTGTGTGACAGGAGACCTGCATAGATGTTCTATCAAGATCTGCTAAAGGAATAAATGAAGTGGTGACTTCTTGGCTGCTCTCATGAACCTCATTTTAAACCTTAGTCTAGGCTGCCCTGGGAGGCAGTGGTTCCCATCATATTGGGTTTGGAGCTATCATTTGGGTGGCAGGGTGGCACATGACAAGAGGATATTCAATTAGAACTGCAGTCATCGGCTGGTATTTTACTAGTTTAGTTCTAGAAAACCACTGAAGGGAACTAAAAATAAAAGCCATACCTGTGTATACAGTCAGTAGGACAGAAGTGGCTAGGTGAAGAGCTAAGGGGTAACGCCTGTGAGGATCAAGTCGCTGATGGTGACTGACAAAGAGAACCCACTGTTACTCATCCAAAGGCTAACTCTTAATCCTAGGCAAAATGAGACCAGGGGACAAAATGAGAATTAATCACCAAAGAGGAGATGAAGCTGATTTGTTTCTGAGCTAGAATAAAATCATATCTTTGTGTTTGTTTTTTTTTTGAGACTGTCTCACTATGTCGCCCCGGGTAGCGTGCCGTGGTGTCAGAGCTCACAGCAACCTCAAACTCTTGGGCTTAAGCGATTCTCGTAGCTCAGCCTCACAAGTAGCTGGGACTACAGGTGCCTGTCACAACGCCTGGCTATTTTTACTTTTTGGTTGTAGTTGTCATTGTTGTTTGGCAGGCCCAGGCTGGATTTGAACCCCCCAGCTCCGGTGTATGTGGCTGACGCCCTAGCCACTGATCTTACAGGCACCAAGCTGGTCGTACAAATATTAAACAAAAACATCTAGGATAGACACCATCCCCCTTGGAAGAAGATGGGGCCTAAAGAAAACATTCTATTCAGGCCCAGGGTGGTAGGATTGGCGGCCTTAGTGAGGAAGGGGGAGAATCAGACATTGTTGTCAATGACTAGCACGAGCTGAAGAAGATCTAGGTTCATGATCTGCTTGTTCTACACGGGGTGACAGTAAAAGGAATGCTTCAAGCCACTTTAGGGCCTGTTCATATCTAGTAAACTTGAGAAGCACCTGAAAAACAATCTGCAAAGTCCGAGAAAGCAAGAGTTGAAGATGGTATAGAACAGTGGTTCTCAACCTTCCTAATGCCGCAATGTATTTTCATTGTTAAAAAGGGGTGGCGACTCGTAGGTTGAGAACTGCTAGTATAGAGTCATGGTCAAGAGGGAATCTAGTGTTCATATAGATTTTCTCCCAGTGCTAACAGCTACCAACACAGGGCACAGGGAGCGGTTTTGATTAGAAATGTATCTGGAAAGACACACAAAACAGGATCTTTCAGTGGCTTCTGATGATAGTGTCACACCAATTGCCCTTCCCTGGCAGCCGCCCCATTTTCTAGGACCATGCTGGATTTTGGGAGACTGCTACTGGATCCCAAATCGTTTATAATGCTAGGTACCATGGTGTGGGGCCATTATACATATACATCCATATTTTGGAGCTACATATTGGGAGGAACTGTTCCATGGAGAGGCAGATGGTTTCCAAGAAAAGGCTCTTCAACTCAGGAATGCTTCTCGTCCACAGCCACTCTCATATCCTCCTGACTTTTCAGTTCTCTTACTGTCCCTCTCCTTTGAAATATTTTTATTTCCCAAATTCGATTTTTTTTGTAAGCACAGTGTTTTATATTTTTTTATAGCCTAAAAGTTGACTTTATCTAAAGAGACACCCTTGAAACAAACATTTTTCATTGTAAAGCAATTTTTTAAAGTTTGCCTGTAGTTACTGTATCATTTTCGTTCTATTATCTCTTAGTACATCACTGAATGCCTGTGAGCAGACAGACAGAAAAACTGTGCACCATGGAGAGCTTGCTTGATGCTTCTGGCTTCAGTTTACCACATCTATAAAATTAGTGGGTCTGATGGCTAGAGTATACTCCAGATCTAAAAGATCATGATCATATATCTCATATAAAGGCCAGAAATGTCTAGAATGGCTTGGCGTCTGTGGCTCAATGGGCTAAGGCGCCAGCCATGTACACCTGAGCTGGCGGGTTCAAATCCAGCCCGGGCCCGCCAAACAACAATGACGGCTGCAACCAAAAAATGGCCGGGCGTTGTGGCGGGCGCCTGTAGTCCCAGCTACTTGGGAGGCGGAGGCA
>CAUYRH010039667.1:0-35399 GCA_963574655.1 Perodicticus potto
GGAGCAGGCAGCTCTATCCTGCTCCCTTTACCGAGGTCTAGTCGAGGTCGGCTTCTGGAAGGGAGCAGGCAGCTCTATCCTGCTCCCTTTCTGAGGTCCGCTTCGTAGCTGTTCTCTCTTCGAAGTCCTGCTGAAGATCTCTCTCTCTCTCTCTCTCTCTCTCTCCCTCCGTTGGTTTATATGGGATTTCTGGGGGGTGGGTCCTCATCAGTTATCTAATGAAGACCCGGGCCTTGGAGACTGATAGGTTATTGACCAGTCAGATGTGCACGAGGAGCAGACAGCAAGGCGCCAGTGTTTTCCGCACAGGTGGTTGGTTCTTTTTCAAGCCGGTTTCTTCATCCATCACAGCATCAGCACCGCCAGGGCCAAGGCAGTGGTTGTAGAGCTGTCCTGTCCTGCATCAGTATCACTCAATATTGTCTGTACTCTCCGGAGGTAGGTCAGAAGGCTTGGAAATTCTTTTTAAGGGGAAGCTATTGGAGTAAATTCTTGTCACCTACCTTCCATACCAGTGTCTTGAGGGAATTCTTGTAGTACTGGTGGAGATTCCTGTTAGATTCTCAGGAGGTTTAAGGTAAGACTCTGTGCATCTGTTACATTAATAAGATCAGGAGCTAAGGAAATCTGACATACAGCAGGAGAGACTTAGTGCTTTTCAAAGCAGTCCAAGCTTTTTAAGCAGTGGCACTCATCATAAAAAATAGATTAATCCCTGTCCCAAATCCAAGGCAAAACTGTGAAGTCAGTGGAACTCAGTTTCTGTGTTTTGATGCCTCTTGTTTTGTTCCCCTATCTTCAATAAAATCAGCCTTAAGAATTAAATTCTTGGCTCGGCGCCTGTGGCTCAACAGGCTAAGGCGCCAGCCACATACACCTGAGCTGGCGGGTTCGAATCCAGCCCGGGCCCGCTGAACAACAATGACGGCTGCAACCAAAAAAAAAAAAAAAAAAAAAAAAAAAGACTCGCTTGAGCCCAGGAATTGGAGGTTGCTGTGAGCTGTGATGCTACAGCACTCTATCCAGGGTGACAGCTTGAGGCTCTGTCTCAAAAAAAAAAAAGAATTAAATTCTTTTCTATTTCTTGGAATATTCTAGATCTATGTTTCTCAAAGAGTGGTCTGAAGACCACCCTTGGGTCTGAGTCACCTGGGTAGCCAGCTTGTAACTAACACACATCACTGGACTCATCACAGGACATCTGAGCCAAAGGAAGTAGGGACCTCTTAATCTGCACTTTTTAAAACTCCAATCAATTTCTTATAAATATCTGCATTTTTAAGAAACCCATGTGCTTTGAGAACCACTGACTCATTCAAGAGAAGAAGCTGGGAAGGTTAAGAGAAGCTTGTTTGAGTGTGTTTCTGCTCTAGTTTATATCCTGTGATCTTCATAAAATTTCATAGCAAGAAAATGTTTTCAGGCTCGGTGCCTGTAGCTTAGTGGTTATGGCGCCAGCCACATGCACCAAGGTTGGTGGGTTCGAACCCAGCCTGGGTCAGCTAAACAACAATGACAACTTCCCTAACAACAACAACAACAACAACAGAAAATAGCCAGGTGTAGTGGCGGGTAGTAGTCCTAGCTACCTGGGAGGCTGAGGCCAGAGAATTGCTCCAGCCCAAGAGCAATTGGCCACTAGCTGCTTGCTTGTGTGACCTAGAGTTAACGGTTGGCAAATGATAGCCAGGAGCTAAGGGCCAGCTAGAGAGTTTTTGTAAGTAAAGTTTTATTGGAACACAGCCTCTCCCTTTCCATAACTATTGTCTAAGGCTATTTGCAGCTATAATGGCAGTTAAGTACTTATAACAGAGACTGTGTGGCCTGTAAAGCCTAAAATATTTACTACCTGACCCTTTAAGAAAATGTTGACCAATCCAATCCTTAGATGAATGAAATATCTTTCTCAGTCTCAGTTTTTCTTATTGGTAATATGGACTTAATAGCACCTATCTTGTATGGTTATTAAAATATTTAAATGAGATAGTTGATTGTAATTTCCTAGCATGGCTTCTAATGATATTTCATAGTATTGGCTAATATTTATTGAGTGCTTGCTGTGTGCTAGGCACTGATTTAAATACTTTACATGGATTTTCTTATTTATTCTTTATTACAACACTGTGAAGTCTTTTTATTATTAGTCTCTTTCTACCAATGAGAAATGGTACTTTGTCCAAGGTTGATTAGTTAGCATTTGATTTCAGAGCCTATGTTCTTCACTGCTGTGCTAAATTCATCCGAATAAAGTTAGATTTCTGCCTTTGTTAGGGACAGGTAAGAAGAAAAAGAAAAGTGGAAAATTGCTGAGGCAGAGTAGACAGACAGTTCCTTAAGCAGGGTAGGGAAGATAGACTATTCTGGGCTACTACAAAATCAGAACTAGCCACGATTGTGGTTGGAAAGTTTTGCAATTCAGACACTGCTGAACTCCTAAGACCCCACACAGAGGGACTGAACAGTAAGAACTTTTAAAGAGAAAGCTAGTCAGTATCCCATGATCAGTCAATGCCCTATCTTGGAGGCTTTCCAAAGGAGAAGTTAATTAAGAATAGTGTGGAGTGAGTTTGATCAAGACCCTAGGTGGAAGAAATGCATAAACATGAGTTAGAAAATGCATAAGCATTAGAAGTAGGAGGAGCAAAGCTAGGAATTGAGAATAAATAGGAAGGAAAATGGTGTAAGCAGTCTTTCCTCATTCGCTAGGAAGAGACCCACCCCTCCCTCTCAGGTGTGTTCTATCTGCGTCAAAGAATTAAACTCTGTTACATTGCCACTGCTGCCTAACTTCCTCTTCTCATGCTGGCTCTGCTGCTGCTTGCTTTCTTCTTTTTGTGCTGGCTCACTCAAAGTGCTTTCAGGTTCTGGGGGCTGTTTGCTAGTAGCATCCAGAGAAAACCTAAACTGGGGCTGGGGTCTTCATAGTCCCCTGACATCCTCCATCTTCTGAAGCTGGCACAGCTTGTATCTCTGCTTTGCTCCTATCTTACAATAAGCCACCTGTGAGGCTGAAGTGGGAAGATCACTTGAATGAATGAGCAGCAGAGACTGGAGGGGACGGAGTAGAGGTGGAGGACAGCTATAGACACAGACCCCTGCCATGGAGCAGCCAGGAGCCCGGGGGCAGCTGGTCCTAAGACGTGTTGATCATTTTTACTTCCTAGATTCTTGGTCTATTTGTGCTGCTGTAACATTGATAGAATACCAAGGACTGGGTAATCTGTAGAGAGCAAAAATTTCTTACCACTCTGGAGGTGGGACATCCAGGAGTAAGTCATGAGCATTTGGTGCATCCTCTTGCTGCAACCTCACCTGGCAGAAAGGGAAGAGGAAGATAAAAAAAAGGACAAACTTTGTCCATCAAGCCCTTTTGTAAAGCACTAATCATTTCATGAGGTCAGAGCCCCCATGACCCAAACACCTCCACAGAGCTTCTCCCAAGATTGTTGCATTGGAGATTAAGTTTCCAATAGATGAATTTTGAGGGACATATTCAGACTATAGCAGACTTCCTATAGGTGCTTAAACAAATCCCTTTTCCTGAATGAATCTGTTCCTTGAAATAAGAGTCAGACAAATCCACATGGCTTCGAGCCAAGAGTCTTTCATCCCATTTAAATTAGACTACAGAGGCACATGTAAATCACACAATCTGTTGTGAGCTGTGCCATACACACACTACCATGAATATCTTTGATTGCATCTTTGATTGTCCCAGGCACTATGAGAAGACAGATCCTCACTGTGATGAGTTAGAAGAAGTTAGCAGTGGGGGCTTAGAAGCCTAAGAAATGCTCTCCTCTCTCATTATTGGCCTTGATTCAGGCCTGCTGCCCATGAGATGAATGATCACTTTTAATAACCAAATGGACATTGAAATGGTAATGAGAATGTTATAGTTTTCCAAATGAAAAGCCTCAGTCTAATGCATTTTCCTTTGAGAACACTAATTTGAAAATAAAATCATAGTTAATTCAAGTCGAGTTAAATACAAGTTACAATGGAAAATAACCAACAAAAGCGACTTAGAACTACAGCTTTCATACTGGTGCACCCATACCTACTTAGCCTAGCTGTAGTTTCTTATTTCCTGGGAAACTGAGGATGGCTGGTAAAAGATCTGTCTTTCCGCTGCGTCTTATCTTTTTTTTTTTAATAATGATTTTATTTATTTAG
Organism: Perodicticus potto; assembly: GCA_963574655.1. Taxonomy (NCBI): domain Eukaryota; kingdom Metazoa; phylum Chordata; class Mammalia; order Primates; family Lorisidae; genus Perodicticus; species Perodicticus potto. Next base: position 4,177 of record CAUYRH010039667.1, read on the forward strand.
TTTGTTGTTGTTGCAGCTTGGCCGGGGCCAGGCTCGAACTTGCCACCCTTGGCATTTGAGGCGCCCTACTCCCTGAGCCACAGGCACTGCCCCCACTGAGTCTTTTCAAATGATTATTAAATGTACCCAAATTAGAAATATCAAAGAATCATAGAGACAAAAAAACTTTAAGTAAGGATATTGGAAGTAGGTGAAATTATGCTAAGGACAAGACCAGAAATGGTGTTTCAGAGTGATGCAACACTGAGAGAAAAAGAGGAGAGAAAAAATACTCAGTAGAGAAACATTCTCAGCACTCTGGGATCTGCCTGGAGACTGCCTCATTCTCTCTGCCCTCTTTTCTATGCCCCCCTGGGCGTAGCTCCTGGTATTCTCCCACTAATCTCTGCTTATCCTTTGACTCAAGACACATAAATCTCTGAGGACAGATGGATGGAAATGCTATGAGTTCTGAAATATCCAGATCCCTGCCCTTTCCCAGTCACTATTCCCATCCCAAATATTTATTATATTTTATAAGGTTCCTCACCCCATGACACAACCTGTTAGATGTCAATAAGTGGAAAGGTGCCACAAAGACCCAGGCAAAGTAGAGTTATGAGCAGCAATTTATTAAGAGCATCTACAAGCACATGGGCTGCCACTGAAAATAGAAAATGGCGACAGTGCCGAGTTAGGGTCGGGACCTCTTTTAAAGCAATTCAGGGTGTGGTGCACGTGGAGCTCGCCTGGTGGCAGGTTGTACTATGACAGAGTCACGGGTCTTCTGCTGGAGGCCTTGTAAAAAGTCCAAGGGTTATCTGTTAGAAGTCTTCTGTCACCTGGAAGGCTTTAACAGAACTAGAAAAGCCAGCAGAGTTCTAATCTTTGTTTTAAAGAATGTTCAGATCTCCTGGAGGCAGAGAAGACTATCTACTCTGTCTTCCCATGTTTGGGGTACATGTTCTACTTCTGCGACTAGACTCCCTACAATCTTGGTATTCCCCCTTGCCCTCATCACACCTAACTGACTCTTCCTCATCTTTAAATCAGTGCTCAAAAGGGATGTTTCCTGAGAAGTCTTCCTGGATTCCTCAGACTGAGGGGGGCCTGAAGTAGATCCTGGGGAGCCTGGGAGTTTCTAGGGCTAACAAGGACCCAGGAGATTCTTATCATCAAGCTGCCCAGCTCCCCAGAGATCCTGACTTAATTGGTCTGGGGCAGAGACGTAGGGTAATATTAGAAGAGATAATATTTTTGAAATCTAGTTTCTGGTTCAGTTTCGTGTATTTTATGAAAAGCTTGCCCATTTTTCATAATACGTTACTTTTTAGGTCAAGGCTGATGAGAATATCTGTCAGGTGAGAAGAAGAGTTCATAGCCCCAACTTTTTCTCATTGAGGGCCTTAACCCCACCTGTTCTCACCAGCGTTCCTTTCCTGTTTCTGCACATGATGCTGGTTGGCCGCCTCCTCATTTAGAGTTTGTTGTGGCTAAGGTTCTCCCTCCTACTGTGCCCCATATTATGATCTCAAGGAGCCCTGAGGGAACAAATAAGATAGGATCTTTGGTCAAAGAATTTTTGGAGAGTTCAATGTCCACAGAGCTTTTCCCAAGAGATGGGTGTTTTCCATTCGACTGGGCTAAATCTGATGCAGAGAGCAAAAGGGCTTTTTTAGAGTGACGTTACAAGCTCATTCAATTACTCCACAAATCTCCTCCCAGCGTTTCTTTTCTTTCTTTCTTTCCTATTTTTTTTTTGAGACAGAGTCTCACTATGTCACCCTCAGTAGAGTGCTGTATTGTCACAGCTCACAGCAAACTCATACAAGCTGGACTACAGGCATCCAGTTCTTTTTGTTGTTGTTGCTGTTGTTTAGCAGGCCCAGGGCCAGGTTCAAACCCGCCAGCCCCAGTGTACATGGCCGGCGCCCTAACCACTGAGCCATGGGTGCTGAGCCACCATTTCTATCCCCCTTAATACACTTAGGTAAGTGAACACGTCTGCACGACCAAAGAAGGAGCTGGAGAAGTGCCTGAGGTGGGCGCGCAGCCTGATATTGGGATCAGGTGCTCCTGAGACTGCTTTGGAACGCTTGCTTTCCAGTGTCAGCTCACAAACCCTGAGCCCAGTGTTCTCAAAATTTCAAAATTTTGAAAAGCCAAATTATACAATTCTTTTTAATATTTTTGGCACAAAAAATGAATTTCCACTTAGGAAATTGAGAGTTTTCTCACACGTTGCTTTTGTTTTTTCTGAAAAAAGATTCCGATTATGTCTACCTAAAGATTGTGAGCCTTATCCATGTACTCTGATAGTTGGAAATTTATTTGTGTGCACAAGGGCCCTGGAAGTCAATAGTCCCTCATGAATTACTATTATCTTCTATAGCTAAAAATATTTCCGACAAAGAAATGAATACACTGGTTTCTTCCAAGCACCTTAAAAACTCAGCAGCTTTGTCCTGCAGTGGTATTTCTCCCACATTGGCGGAACCTATGGCTTTCACACCTGCGGGGACCTTGACGTGCCATTTAGGCTTCCTTCCACTTGGGGTCAGTATTGTGCTCCTGATGGCTGCTGTGTTCTTTTTGTGACTTAATGTGAATTTGGAAATCTCGGTGGAAACATCCATATAGTGAAAAACTGAAAGAGGTGAGGGTGATGGAGCCCTGGCTGCTGTCACCTCTAGGCCCCTTGACTACCAGCTGCAGCAAACTTGGTGGAATTCATCATCACTCCCTTTCTCTGCATCCTCCAGAACATTTTCATCCTCCTAAATGCTCTTAAATGTCATGCCTTGCCAGGACGGCTTAGCATCTCCACAGTTGTGGCAAAGGCTTAGCTCAGGGGGGCCCAGAAGCACATTTTACTTCCAGCTGTTTCTCCTTCTTGCAGTTAGCAAAATACATTGCTGGTGTTTTTCTTTAAAGGAAAGATTACAATGAATTGTTTGAGGTAGAAGAAAACACAGAAACAGTGGTTCTCATCCTCAGCTGCACATCACAGTCACCCAAGGAGATTAAATAAAACCCCGCTGCTCAGGCCACAACCTAGAGTAGAGATGGGAATCTCCACAGAGAGTAGGATGGGTCTTAGGTATAAGCATTTTTTAAAGTTCCTCAGATAATTTCCACGTGTGGTCAGAGTGGGAATCATTCACCTAAAAAGTTTGGAAGGCTGGAGCTGCCCATAAACCGAAAAGAATTTCAGTGCCAAGGTGGGCTGAAAATGACCCAGAAATCAGAAAAATTGGGTGGTTCCTTTTGTTATTAAATTGTCAATGTGGCTTTGCGAAAGTCATATCATTACCTTGGATTTTTCTTTTGTAGATGGTATTAGGACCAAATGTCAAGGAATCTTATAATCATTTGAAAAAAGGTTTGTGTCTGTATTATGGTCATTTTTATAACCACAGAGTTCAGTTATGTTGTATTTATGGATTTTTTTTTTTTTTTGAGACAGAGTCTCACTGTGTTGCCCTCAGTAGCATGCCATAGTGTCACAGTTCACAGCAACCTCCAACTCTTGGGCTTAAGCAATTCTCTTGTCTCAGCCTCCCAAGTAGCTGGGACTATAGGCGCTTGCCACAATGCCCGGCTATGTTTTTGTTGCAGTTGTCATTGTTGTTTAGCAGGCCTGGCCCAGGTTCAAACCTACCAGCCTCGGTGTATATGGCCAGCGCCCTAACCACTGACGCCCTAACCACTGAGCTACGGGTGCCAAGCCGTATTTATAGATCTTAAACTGCGACCTCTTCCCTTTTTCTGGCTTTGACCGCAGTAGGGTTTCCTGGCCTCCATGCTGACATCAAGAAAGCAGAATTTGCTAGATGGCTAGAGAACAGTAATCCGCACTTTAGAAAACTAGCTGTAGGACTTCCAGTTCTAGATAAATGGAATAAATCCATTACTCCCTAATCTTCCTACAAAGCACAGCTAAGGCTCTTAGATATTATGTATTAAAAAATCATAAAAAATCTCTGAGAGGTGGAGAGAAGAAAGTAGTCTGGTCAGGATTAACCACTAATTTACAACTAAACCCCCTGGACATCATGTATGAAATCTTATGTATACATTTTTTTTTTTTTGAGGATAAGCACCTGCCCCCAGCAAACGTCACAAAGAAGCCATGTCTCACGCTCAACTGTTGCAAAGGATAGGTTGGAAAACCTAGGTATCCATGTTCGCCTGGAGGGAATGAGGCGCTCTTTCCCCTCCACACTGAGGGGGTCTCCCAGGAGGTCTAGCAGGGAGCCTGGGTTTCTACCTCCAGCCTGTGGCAACAGGCTGCCCCTTCCCCTGCAGTTCAGTGGAGGCTCCCAGGGAGCACTTGTGAGGGGCTCCCACCTCCCTGCCTCAGAGGACTCTAGTCTTCCACTCCCTGCCAGAGGTAAAGAGACAAAGAATTAGTGTCTCTCCTTCACCAGCTGACACAAAGGTTTAATAAGATCTCGAGCAGTGGTTCTCAACCTTCCTAATGCTGTGACCCTTTAATGCAGTTCCTCATGTTGTGGTGACCCCCAAGCATAAAATTATTTTCATTGCTACTTCCTAACTGTAATTTTGCTACTGTTATGAATCAATGTAAATATCTGATATGCAGGATTGTCTTAGTCGACCCCTGTAAAGGGTCGTTCTACCCCCAAAAGGGTCGCGGCCCGCAGGTTGAGAACCGCTGATCTAGAACTTCATAACATAACACCCCAAATAGCTAGACTATGATAGAAAAGCAGTCATCACAAGAAGAACCAGGAAACTCTCAACTTGAATGAGAGAAGAAAATCAACAGATGCCTTCCTTGAGACAGCACAGATGTTGGAATTATCTGATAAGTATTTTAAAGAAAGCTCCTTAGAAATGCTTTAATGAGCATTTTTTAATTTGCCTGAAACAAAAACAACCTGTTCTGGGGGTGTTTGTGCCCACCAATGTGTGAAAACCTCCATTTCAGGGAGTGCAGGCTGCTTTTTAGAAGAGCAGGCAGTCAGCCAACTAGGTTTTTCTTTTTTAAACTCTAAACATTTTCTACAAGGACTTAGGCTGCTTAATGTTAAATACCTCCTGATTTCTTCCAACTGACCTCTAGGCAGTTATGTTAAACCAAAACAGATTGAATAGAGGCACATTCAACCTTATTGATATTATAACTAAAGGTTTAAGGCAGTGGTCCCCAACCTTTTGGCATCAGGAACCTGTTTCATGTAAGACAATTTTTTTGTGGACTGGGTGCGGAGTGGGGGTGGGGGTGCTGGGACCGGAGGCAGGGCTCAGGCAGTGATGCAATTGATGGGAAACACCTGTAAATACAAACAAAACTGAGCTCGCCAGCCTCCTGCTTACCTCCTGCCATGCCGTCTGTTCCTACCAGGCCACTGACTGAAACCTTTTTGGTTCTAAGGACTGGTTTCATGGAAGACAATTTTTCCATTGACAGGGAGCTGGGGTGATGGGACAGGAGGTGAAGCTCAGGTGGTGATGCTGTGTGGCCCAGCTCCTAACTGGGGGTTGGTTTTAGGAGCCAAATAGTGACTTTGCTTTACATACAGAATTCAATTACAGATGTGCCGATATCTAACTTAGGTGACATCCTTAGCAGGGACCACCTCTCCTCTTCATAGCCCTTCTACCCTCTCCTTACTATTTCCCCCAGAGTTTGGTGGATGACTCCGTGATGGCCATTTCTATGTCAATTGGAGGAGACTGGAGACCCTTCCTTCTCCTTCCTCTGCTGCTTTAGTGAGAACTCCAACCCAGGTCCCTAGAAACTCTCCCAGTCTCTTCTCTGGAAATCTCACCCAGCTGCCCCAGGTCCCGCCCAGCTCCTCCTTCATACACCTCCAACTCCTACCTTTAAAACACCCAAGCAAGCTTGAGGCTGAGTTTTCTTTTGAAAATATTAATGTTGTGAACCCATCTAAGCATGCATTGCATTAATGAAACACATCTGTCATCTGACCTCCTTCCTCTTAGGATACAGTCAAAAGTGACCGAGTCCCACCTAGTTTCTCACCACTGAGAGCATTAAAATTGAGGTTTACCAAACCTGAAAGGGCTCTGTGCTTGGGGAGAAAGGACAAGTTCTGCCATAAAGCCTCTTAGTTCCCCTTTTCCAACTAGGGCCCACCAAAATTGCTGTTTTCTTATGTTCTCAGTACCTGTGAATGAAAAGGTTGCTTCCTGCTCAACCTGACGTTCAAGGGAAGAGAAAGAAGTCACTGAGAAATACCAACATTTGTGATGTGCCCAGCCCAAGGTGCAACTGAGGTACTGTCCATTCCCAACCCTACACTTCCTGCCCAATCAGAGTCCTGTGGCCTCCCTGCCCTGGGCGTATCACTGCCTGCCACGCGTTCAGTTTCAGGCTATAAACTATTGCTTAAACCAAGGTAAAATTGTTCTTAGTCTTGTCAAACGTCATGATAATTCCTAAGGCTGTTCCACAGCCCAAAATTCTCTGGACAATCAGCTGTCCTCCAGGGACTGGGTGAGCTTCCAGAGTGAAAGGTTGGGGTCGGGTCAGTGAATAATGTTCCTCTACCCTTTGGAGGAACATTTTATTTAGAATTTGTATTTGCCAAGGTAGATGTACTTAACTGAGTATTCTAGGTAACTCGGTAACTAGTTGGTTGCTGATTTTGTTTATTCATACAGGTGCTATTTTTAGCAAAAGCCTCTGTTATCTGCTAAGAGGAGTATGTAAGATTTAAGAGAAAAGGAATGAGCACTGGAGGGGAAGCTTTTTGATCTATTTTTTCGCTAAGGTTTTCTATATTGACTTAGGTAGGGATAAATGACCATGGTGATTCTTCTCCTTTCATATCAAAGAGCTCCAAGTCATCCGAATCAGTGGCAGCAGTAATTACGAATTCCCAGTTTAATGCTTTTCTGATGCTGTCTGGTGGGTCTTTAAAACATCAAGAGACTGGCTGAGCTTCTTGGTGAAATTTTAAAATAGAAGCTGAAGCTTCAAAGGGGAGGTAGTAATGAATTAGTGAAGGTAACGATTCAGGACTTCACAGAAAGTGAGATAAACACCAAGAGAAGTGGGGAAGTGTCCTCAGCCGGATGTGGAAGATGAGAAGACTCGTGTGAGCCGTGTGAATGAAACGTGGAACTGTTAGGGAGTGATAAATAGTTTAAGGAAAAAATTCAGGGCCTCTGTAATGGAGGGTTTTGAGGTACATTTGAGGGAGGGAGACAAAGATGCCACATCTTATTTTGCAGGATGCAAAAGGCATCCCTAGAAATTGTGGCTGAAATCTCCAGAGTCTCCGTCCTCCACTCTGCCCCACCGACCAGTGAGAAAGTAGCCTCGGTCCCAGCAATTCAGTCCCCACCGCTCCCCAGCCCAGGAAGGTGGTTTTGGTCAGGAAATACAAGGAAACCAACAAATGGATTAGGAAGTAGTCCGAGTGATCTTCCAGGTAAGCATTGCCTGGTGGTCTACCTTGGCAAATAGAAATTTTAAATAAAAAACCAACATACTCAAGTTGGATTTGGCTAATATGAGAGTGTGATAAAACCATGGACCTGTGGATCATGGCTATAAAGACACATGAAGTAAGGTCTGGAAGGCCGGAAGGAAGCCTAAGAGTCAGCCTGCCCCTCCCTCTTGCTCTCCATCAGGACCTCGAGTTTCATGTGTATAAATACACTGCTGTCAGGAGCACCCGAAGCCATTACTTTCATGCAATTATTTTTCTTTACATCTCACCTTCATGAAGATTGGTTTCTTGTCCTTTGGAGAGACAGAGAACAAATGATCATTCCTGACTGACTAAATAATGCTCCATATACAATATTCTTTCTTTCTTTCTTTCTTTTGGTTTTTTTTTTTTTTTTTAACAGTTTTTGGCTGGGGCTGGGTTTGAACCCGCCACCCTCTGGCATACGGGGCTGGTGCCCTACCCCTTTGAGCCACAGGTGCTGCCCTCCATACACAGTATTCTTAGCAAAACAGCACTAACAGTCTGGCTTTCCAGTTTAAATAATCCCCTTTACTTCTTTGTCTTTATTTTAATTATATCTGTTATTTGATTTCTTTTAAAATCGAGAAACATGGCTGAACATGGAAATGGAATAAGATAAGAAAGGTGCAGAAAGGAAAGATAATCTTGTGGTTTTTATCTTCCTATACTATTTTTCCTGGTAGGAGGAACATATTAACTCAATTTTTACTAGTACTGCATCCTGAGTTGCTTTTAACTCGTTTTAGCAATGCTTTTTAGTTTTCAAGATATAATCTTGCACATCCTTTGTCAGATTTATTTATTATAACTATTTTTCTTTCTTTTTTTTTTTTTGCAGTTTTTTGGCCGGGGCCAGGTTTGAACTGCCTACCTCTGGTATATGGGGCCAGCACCCTACTCCTTTGAGAGTAGAGTTATAATAAGCTCACCCTATTATAACTATTTTTGATGATCTATATAAAAATAGCAATAAACTTACATGTTAACAGAAATAATTTTTATAAAAATGTATTTTTCCAAGCAAATTAATTAGAAGAGAGACGTTTTACATTTGTATAATCAACTTACCATCTGGACTAATAGAAGATAAGCTGGGTTCTCCTAAATGCTTCTACATTAAATTTTTAACTTATTTTTTATTGAGGTAAAATATACATGTATAATATACCATCTTTACCATTTTTAAGTATATAGGGCAGAGCTAATAAGTACTTTTTCCCCCTTTTATCCCCAGTTTATTCCAATTGTCTCCCCTCTTTCCCAGACTCTGGTACCCACTAATCTCTATCTTCATGAGATCTACCTTTTTAGCTCCCACATATGAGTATAAACATATTCGTTTTTCTGTGTTTGGCTTTTTGCACTTAACATTATGGCCTCCAGTACCATCCTTATTGCTGCAAATGATAGAATTTCATTCCTTATTAAGAGCGAACAATATTCCATTTTGTGTAAATACCACATTTTCTTTATCCATTCATCTGTTGATGGGGTTTGTTGATTCCATGTATTGTTTCCTCTCCTCCTCCCCATGAAATTGGGGACTCCAATTCATGTATACTAGGTAGTTTTTAGCCTCTATAGCTCATTGATCCTCTATTCATGTTTTTCCAGTATTTTCTTGGTGTGTGTGTTTCATTTTGGACAGTTTATGTTACCATGCTTTTAGGTTTTCTAACCTTTCATCCCCCTTGCAATTTCTAATTTGTCCTTCAAAATCCAGTATATTTTTCATCTTAGATGTTGTTGTTTTCATCCCCAGATATTTGATTTGTGTCTTTTGTTGTATCTTACATGTCTCTACTTCACTTGTTCAGTCTTTCTTCTCACTTTTTGAATATTTGGAATAGAGTTCTGATAACAGTTTTAATGTCCCTATCTGGTAATTCTATCACTTATTTCATTTCTGGGTCGGTTTTGGTTGGATAATTTTTCTCCTCATTATGGGTCATATTTTCCTTCTTTGCAGTGCATGTTAATTCCTTATTGGATATAGACTTTGTGAATTTACATGTTTGAGGATGTATTTAAGTTGAAAATAGTTGGATCTGTTTAGGTGTTGCTTTTAAAAGCTTTTACATAGAAGCAGAGAAGCATTTATTCTAGGGTTCACTTTTTTCCCTTTTAACCGAGGAACCACACTTTTGAGTGCAATGCCCAATACTCCATGGACTATGACGTTTTCTACTCTGCCTGTTTTGGGTGGTTCTCTTTCTGGCCTCAGATACTTCCCCATATATGTGTGCTAATCAGTACTCAACTGAATATTTGAGGAAAATATTCAAATATTCAGAGTTCTTTATGTATTTCTCCTTTGTTTCCTGTGGCTTCCAAAATCTAGTTGGTCTTCTTAGACCCAGTTACTCTTCCCAACCCATGAACACTGGACGTTTTCTGGCTCAGCTTGTGTCTCCTTTCCTGCTCTCTGGCCTGAAAACTTTTCCAAGTAGTAAGCTGGGGCAATTGTAAATTCATCTCATCCATTTACCATGTCTTGGGACCACTGTCTTTTGTTGTGTGTTAGTAAATGTTTTGAGAATTTATTTCTTTTTTCTGTCCCGTTTTTTATTAGTTTCAGATGGGAGAGTAAATCCTATCCCTCTTATACTGTAAGTCCTCAAAATGCTGATCCCTTCCAAAAGTTACAAGCTCATAGAAGAAAAGCGAATTTTTGATATATTCTTTCTTTGTCAAAAATCAATTTGTTTTAATTATGTAAATTGTTGAAAGGCAGTAAGCAGGAGGACCTGTATCGTGACCTAAAGCAAAGCAAGCCAAGGAAATTGCAATATCACGTTGCGCAATGAATGACGTTGAACTCTGCATTCCCCACATCTGATTGTTAGTTCTAGGGCCCTTATTTTGCTTTTTTGAATATATGAGGTAGTCTAAAGACATACCAGTGAACTTACGGTGGGTGGGGAGTTTGGAAATGATAAAGGAGTTCTTCTGTAATCTGTATACAGCATATTCTTGTGTGTGTTCCATAAAACTCCAGTGTTTCACAGGGTAGTAATAAGTATATCAACCGTAGAATATCTTTTCATGGTCAGATGAGACTGGGAAATTTATAAATAATATTGTCCTTGTTAGGAATTCGCAATGTACTTGAACTTTGAGAATTTCTGTAGATAACTTTGATTATGTTGGATAACTAAAGACTTTCAGAAAATTTATCCTTTCTGCCTGAAAGAGTTATAGATTTTTCTTTTCTGTTTCAAACAAGATACCTGAATACTCTAACCAGAACTAAAGTTATGGAAATCAAATTTCTATATCTCCATAGTGTCACTGAACTGATACTGCTTTTGGTTCAAGCCCTCAGTGAGAAAATTATAACCCAAACCAAGAAAGAAATACTGCTTACAATCTGACTGAATTCTCAAAAACCATTATATGTAGAAAGTGAAAGATTTAAAAATGTTTGAGGATTATGAATACATTATCCATTATTATGCCTAGTATAGCCTGAGTACACTCTAAGCATTCAACAAATCTATGTTTATTAGTTCATTCACTCAATAAACATTTATTAGTACCTATCATGTGTCAGGTACTAAGCACTGGATATAAAACATCATATAAAAATAGTTTCTGAATTGCGAGGAGTATGGAATTCACGGGGAATGATAAATAAGTAAATTATCATTGTTCATTAATCCAGGAAGACCTTCTCACTCACTTATGCACAGACATTATTTGAGCACCTACCAAGTGCCAAGCACTGCTCTAGGATCACAGGATACAAGAGAAACATGAAAGATGGAGTCTCTATCCTAAGGAGTTCATAATTTGATGAGAAAGTAACTTAGAAGGTGCATACTTTAATAGGCAGAAGAAGAAAACAAGACCTGAATCATACGTAGGGGTTAGCTAAGTGGAAGAAGGTAGGTGTCAAGGGTGGATCTATGTACCTATACAAAGAGACCCGCACTGGCTGTTGTTGAAGTTGGGAAGGGATACAACTGTACACACATCAAAAGATGGTCAGTATGGCTGGAACAGAAGCAGCGGGCAAGTGGTCAAAGATGGAGGGAGAGGCAGGCTAGTTCATGCCCATCTTGTAGGCTAAGTTAAGGACTTTGGTCTTTTTTCTAAAGAACAGAAGGAAAGAAGAGAGTGAAATTTGCTTTTTACTATGATCACTATGTAATTGCACTGTGGTTAATGTGAGAGAGTATCACTGTTCTTAGGAAATACACATGAATCTAAGGAAGCTGTCCAGAACTTTTAGTGCCTGCAGGAACAGCAAGAATGCCCATTCCAGTGGTTGATGATTTTCACTCCTTCCTTTCCTGCAACACAATTTCTTGAGTAGGCTGTAAAACAGGAATGATGCTACCTTTTCCATCTTAATTTTGTTATATTTCACTTACCCCCCAAAACATTATTTTTACCTGTCATCAATAACAAATTACTAATGAACTATTTTCCATGCTTTTTAAAATACCAAGTCTTTTCAATCCAGTGTCTATTTTACACTCCTAGCATATCTTAATTTAGACAGCAACCTTTCAAGTCCTCGGTGACCACATGTGGCTCATGGCTGCCATTTCAATGGCACAGCTATTGATTGAATACAATTCCAGTAAAAATCCCAGTAGAGTTTTTTAAAATTCAGATTTAATAGTTGATCCTGGGCATATAAAGTATCCAGAAACGGAGCAATCTTGGAAAAAAGGGCAATGTTGGAAAACCACCTCACTTTAAGACTTATAATAAAGCTACAACATCAATCTAGTGGGTCATTGGTGTAAGCACAGACACATAGATCAAGCCACCCACACATTTACGGTCAAGTCATTCACAACAAAGATACCTAGTAATTCAGTGGGGAAAAAGATAGTATCTTTAATAGGTGGTGCTGGGAAATATGAATATTGTTATGCTAAAAAAAAGAATTTAGACCCTTTATTTACACTATACTGAAATTGATTCAAAGTAGACTATAGGCCTATAAAATATATATAGAAGAAAATCTAGAAGTAAAGATTTTTGACCTTGGTTTAAGTAACGACTTACTAGAACACAAAAAGCACAATCCTTAAAGGAAAATACTAATAAATTGGACTTCATCAAAATTAAACTTGCTATTCAAAAGAAGTCATTAAGAAAATAAAGTGATAAGCCATAAAGTGGCTTAAAAATCATATATCCAATATAGGACTTTAATTTAGAGTAGATAAAGAACCTTTACAACTCAATAATGAGAAGACTAACAATCTGATTAAAAAATAGGAGATTTCAATGGACTTTTTGCAAAAAATAAAAAAAAGATATAAATAGCAAATCAGTACATGGGAAGATGCTCATCCTCATGAGTGATTAGGGAAACACAAATTAAGACCACAATGAGATCTACTTCAATGTTTACTAGAATGATTACAATAAAAATGACAAAACCAAGTAGTAGTGAGAAAAAACCAGAATCCTCTCATAGTGCCTGGCGGGATTATAAAATAGCACAGCTGCTTTGGAAAGCAGTTTGGCAGTTTCTTAAAACGTTGAACACACACTTACAATATGACTCAGTAATCATACAGGTATTTACCTATAAGAAACAACAATATGTTTATATAAAGACTTGGATATGAATTTCATGGTAGTATTATTCACAAGTGGCCCAGATTGAGAAAAATCCCAATTATCCATTAGCTAACAAAAGAATAAACACATGTGGTATGTCCATGTAATGAAATATTATTCAGCAGTGAAAAGTGAAAAGGAAGACAAGCTGTAGCATGGATGAACCTCAAAAACAGTATGCTAAATGAAAAGCACCCATGCACCAAAGGCTACATATTTTATGATTTCATTTATGTGCAATTTCTAGGAGACATGAAACTCTAGACACATGAAGATTAGTACTTGCTTAGAATTAGGAGAGGACATGGAGATTAATTACAAACCAGCAAAAAGAAACTTTTTGGAATGATAGAGATACCTTTTTTTTTTTTTTGAGACAGTGTTTTGCTGTGTCACCTTGAGCTAGAGTGTAGTGGTGTCATCATAGCTCACAGCAACCTCAAACTCCAGGACTCAAGCTGTCCTCAGCCTTCTGAGTAGTTGGGAGTACAGGCATGTGCCACCGTGCCAGCTAATTTTTCTAATTTTAGTAGAGATAGGGTATCACTCTTACTCTGGCTGGTCTTGAACTTCCAATCTCAGATGATCCTCCTGCTTTAGCCTCCCAGAATGCTAGAATTACTGGCATGAGCCTTTGCCCCTGGCTGTGATGGAGATATTCTAAAACTGGAATTGTGGGGATGGTTGCACAATTGTATCATTTTTCTAAAACTCATCATATGGGTGAATCCTATGGTCTATAAATTATACCTTCATAAAGCTGATAAAAAATAAGATGGATTAATAGATATATACGTGAATAAGGGCTCAGTGCCTGTGGCTCAACGGGCTAAGGCGCCAGCCATGTACACCTGAGCTGGCGGGTTCGAATCCAGCCCTGGCCCGCCAAACAACAATGACAGCTGCAACCAAAAAATGGCTGGGTGTTTTGGCGGGCACCTGTGGTCCCAGGTACTTGGGAGGCGGAGGCAAGAGACTCGCTTGAAGCCCAGGAATTGGAGGTTGCTGTGAGCTGTGATGCCACAGCACTCTATCCAAGGTGACAGCTTGAGGCTCTGTCTCAAAAAAAAAAAAAAAGATATATATGTGAATGAAGCAAATTGTAGCAAAAATTTTATAATTGGCAATTATAGAATATAAGGGGTAGGTATATTAATATCTACCATATAAATTTTGAAATTATTATGGTTGTTTTTCAATTTTCATATTAAAACATTAGAGGAAAAATACTCTCAAATCCAATGAAATCATTAATGTAAGCCACTGTCACAGTATACAAAGGGTTGATCCCTACACTGTTGCATCAAAGATTCAACTTTGATATTTTATGTATAATCCCAAATGTAAAATTCCCCTTTAGAGTTTTAGCATGGTCTGACCAAAGGTTTAATGTGATTAAAGTGAATTTCAGCATAAAGTCATATAGAGGCACCAGGTCTGACTTTCTACAAGGGTCCGTGTGGCTCCTGGTGTGGGTGGTACACCACCCAGTTTGCATCACAACATTCCCTCTGGCTCTCCCTGGCTGCCTGGCTGGGCCCTCTCGGTGCTCCCCTGGCTGGCTCTGCTCCTATCTGTCTGCTCCTTCAATGGACACAGCTCTCAGGCCAGCCTTCTCATTCTTGGCCAGTCTTTGAGTGATCACAGTCACCCCTGAGCCTTCACCCGTGGGAAAACAAGCTCCAAGGACAGGAGCTTTTCTCTTATTTTTTTTAGGGAGCTGGGAAAGGGAGATCGAGTGGTGAGATGAAGTTTATCAAAGACTGGAGATGCCCTAAAGTGTCTGGGTAATACAGAAAAGGCTTTTACAGAGCCAAAGATGGGGTCAGAGCCAGGTGCAGGGCATCTTCTTGGGCTTTTTTCCCCTGTGCCCTCCAACCTGTGTGCCATTTAGAGGGAAGAAACTGGGAGTCCTTGCTCAGTGAGCAGGGACTGTGGGGTCACTTTTGATAGTTTCTCCTCACTCTGGACCCAGCCCTATGACCCACAGGCCTCAATCCAGTCTGGCTTTGTTTCATCTTCTCAGATAGTTTTCAGATCTGTATCTCAAGAAGTACTTAGCTACGTATGAGTCTAAAAAGACTTTGCTGCTGTTCATCAGTGATTCCCAAGAAAGATGTTGCCAAAGGTTCTGGCTGGACTCCAGGCTGACCACAGAAGCTCAAAGGCATCTGCCTGGGACAGGCCCTGCAAACATGTTTAGCAGTTACCATGTGTAGCAGTTACCACATGTGTTCGTACCTGCTCTCTAAAGGTTTTGAGGAGCCTAGTTCCACTGTTTTTCATATGAGGATAAAGTAAATGTGTCATATAATTCTATCCCTGGTTCAAAATGGGGCAGGGAAGTGGAAATTGGAAGCGGGGGAAATGCAGGGTGCGGTCCTCACAGGTGTGCCGAAGACCAGGTGTATGCGCGCTTTAGCCTCTGTTGCTAGATGTGACAAACATCACAACCAATCCACAAGCACAGCATTTCATATGGATTTCATGGGTATTCCAGAGGCACTTTCTTCAATGACATAGTGACTTCAGATACTAGAAAACTGAAGCCGTGTTAACATTGATCTGTTGGCTTGGGAAGGAGACCACCTTGGTAAGATAAAACTTCTAGGTCTTTGTGGCCCCTGATTTTCTCTCTGTAAGGAGACAGCTCTAGGATTTCCCAGAAGCTTAGATAAGACAACTCCAGCAGGGGTTTAATGGGGGTGGGTGGGAGGGGAGCTTATCCTCTAGCAATTTTGCAACTTGCTGCTAAGATCTACCCTTCAACTTTAGTCAGTGTGTATTTCCTCCTCCTTTTATTGGGACTCATCCCTGCAATCAATTGTCCAGCTAAAAGCTGCAGCTGATGATAGTGAGCATCCCTGGCCTTTAGCACAGAGGCTAAGCTGGCCGTGCACTTGTTGAAGGCACCCACAGACTCTTGGTAGGCATTGAGCTCAAAGACATCAGCTGCCTGCTGCTCTAAATCACTGCTTACCACTCCCCCAACCCCCAATAGTCTTCTTTGTCCCCAGCATTCAGGCCTTTTTCATCCACCTCCTTTTCCTCCCAAAATGGGTCATAGTCCTCCTCATTTCTGTCGGCTCCCAGGCTACTCATACTGCTGGCTGACTTAGTACACAGCTAAGGAATAGATGAAGAAAGCAGTTACTTCTCCCATCCCCAGTTTTGCTGATTTCTCAAATGCATTGGTGGTTCTGTCTACTGCAATCTATCAGGAAGGTATCACTCTTGTCACTCTATATCATAAGAACTCCAGTTGAGCCCATACCAACTGGACCAGGGGTCAGGTTAGGTGCACTGGTGGAGGCAGCAGGCCAACCCTCAACTTTTGGTGGACACAAAGCATTGTGGATGATGATTCCTAACCTTCCCTCCTCTGCACTGGGCTGGGGAAGACCAGAGGGTAGAGATCAGGGTCCTATGAGCCCTTCATTTTCTCATATTTTTTCTCTAATATCATGCCTTAAAAGATCTTCAATAAACATTTATGGAATTGCATAATGATGATTTTTAGGCACTAGGTGATTTTAAAGTCCTTTCTCATTCTCTTCTTGATGGAATGATAGAGCTAAGGGGAACTTTAGACAACTTGTAAATTCCCCATGATTTGGAAAATGACAAAATTTACACCCACAGTAGTTAAGTACTTTGCCCTAGGTGACACCAGCTCCTAGTAGCTGGTACTAGAAGGCTCATCTCCATGCCCTTGGTTTGGTGCTCCCCAGAAACAATAAACATCTCAGCTAACCAAGGCTTTGCATTCCTCTAAGTACCAGCTTCCACAGAAATACACCTCAGTAATGCATGCTCCACATTGCATTTATCAAATGCAGTGCAGTTAGGAGTGCAATGTTTACATGCTTTCTGGACAAGTAACTTATAACTTTGCAAATTCAACTGAAGTTTTTCAGACATGAGAGAGATTATTGAATGATGTGAAGGTCTCATTATGGACTCATTAAGGAGATTTGCCCTGGAGATTTTGCAATTTATTCATCACGATTGTCATCATGATGCTGTCATAACTGAGAATTTGGAGGATTATACTTAAAAATCTTTTTGGAGAGAAGCTTGGAACAATGAAAATTGTTAAGTAGTTAAGAGTATGAATCACACAGAGCCATCTGGAAATATCCCGAAATACTCAGAAAACTTTCTTAGGGACCCAATTATGGGATAACCTGAGAACGCAGAGCAAAGTGAGAGTGACTTTTTGTATGTTGTGAGATAGAGAAGGCAGAAAGATGGAAACATCCGTGGGAGAGAGCCACCATCCTCTGAGCATTGCAAAGAGAAAGAATGAAAGCAGAGAAAAAAGCCAAGAGCCATCAGTGCATCAGCAGAGGCTGAGTGGGAGATTCAAATCAGAAAATCGGAAAGTTCACGGTCGTTATCTGCTTTTCTCTCAAACTAAAAATAAGGTATAATAGAAGCAGCTCTGCTCAGAGCCAGGGAAGTGGAAACTGGGAAATAAGTTACTGAATTTGCTTCATTGTTCTTTATCTAACTGTAAACATAAGTCTGCCCCTGCAAATCCAATTGGATGGTGTGTATCTTGTTGTGAAAGGTCACATACAGAACCTCTGTCAGCCTTGATAAGTCCCTCTCGAGTAACAAGCTTCCATTTTTGGAAGACCACTGTGTTCACAGAGGTGAGACTCTCAAAGTTATTTCAGCAAGTCTTATTTCTGAAACATTGGCTTTGGGGACCTTGATTAAAACTTTGTCAATAGTGGAATGAGATAGCAAAATGGAGCTGAGCTTAGAGGCGGGTTGTAAGACACAGTAGGTGGTGTCAGCCAGAGGAGCGGGTTCTGCTCTTGAGTTCTGCCCGAGCTGTCTCTCAGGCTTCTTCTCACAATGTCGTGTGTTGGGCAAGTCACGTAACCTACTCATCGAGCTCATTTTCTTACCCAGGGATGGGTAGAATAGGTGATTTCAGAAGTCTCTTCTGGTTCTCACATTCTAGGATACTTTCCTCTATGCTTTTCTTTTTCTTTTTTTTGAGACAGAGCCTCAAGCTATCACCCTGGATTGAGTGCCGTGCACATCACAGCTCACAGCAACCTCCAATTCCTGGGCTCAAGCGAGTCTCTTGCCTCCGCCTCCCAAGTAGCTGGGACTACAGACGCCCGCCACAACACCCTGCCATTTTTTGGTTGCAGCCGTCATTGTTGTTTGGAGGGCCTGGGCTAGATTCGAACCCGCCAGCTTAGGTGTACGTGGCTGGTGCCTTAGCCCGTTGAGCCATAGGTGCTGAGCCCCTCTATGCTTTTCCCATGGATTTGTGGTAATATCAGATCCACAGGTAAAAACCATGTTCCCACCATCTTGGTATCTTTATTTGGCCATTGGCAGTTCACCTGGCCTCTAACTTTATCCCTAAGTTGCTATTCCATGTACTGTTTTTGTTTTAACAGACAGGAAAAGGTCTGATCCTATAAGCAAATCCCCTCCACCGTATTAGTTTAACTAGAGTGTTACCTTCCCAAATAGGAAAAAAAAGCCTAGTTCAGGATAAGGCTTAATAATGTTGAAAACTCCAGGCAATAGCAGAGTGTGTGTGGCACTCGTGTGCATTTTATCTGTCCGGTTCAACCCACCAAGCTGCTGCCTATTCGCCTGTGCACAGACTTACCAGTCTAGGTGCTTACTTAGGCCAAGTGTTATTGCAACACTTGAACAAAGTCATTTCTCTGGGCCCGGGGTGTGGGGGTGGGGGTGGGGATTAAATAGCAAGCATTTTTCAGACTCTTTGGTTGCAAAGACCCAAACAGATTAGCTTATGTGAAGTAGATCTAAAAATGTATGTGGAATGATAGGGGGATATGAATTAATTAATAAACGAATTTCATCATAATGGGCCAAGGTGGCTGTGGAGAGCTATATAGGATGTGAGATAAGCAAGATTTGGTGATGTTGCTTCCAGGGAGCTTCTAGAAGCCCCGGTGGCAGCAGCTCCCGGGCCCCGACCCCTGACCTTTTTGGATCTCCCTTCTGCTGCCAACTCCCTCCTCCCTCAGACTCTGCTTCTCCTACTTGACTTGCTCAGTTCATTTGGACCCTTTAGTGAGAGTTCCCACCACTCACACGCTCATTGTTTTCCGCGTGTCTCGGTTCAGATTTCTGGGAAATTTAGTCTGACCTCATTTGTTGTTTCAAGCAACGCCACACAGGTCTTTCACCAAATGTTGGAGTAGTGGCCCTTGTACTAGCTGGGACTGAGTAGGATGTGAAAGTCGAAACGGTCACGTGAGAAAATGGGGCTGTCTATTAAGTGGAGGCTGTGGGTAAGGAAGGGTCCCTGGGAAAAACATAAAGGGAGGACAAACACTGCAAAAAAATAAAAAAGGAATCTTTCCAATCACAACCTCATTTTATCCACATAATAACATGGCAAGGTATGTTTGGCAGGGTTGGTTCCTATTTTATGAAAGAGGAAAGACAGAGAGAATGTGGTTTGTAGAGATAGAGAAGGTCAACATTGATCTTGACTTTTTATAACTTTTTTTAGTCTTAGAAAGTTAGAGATAAAGATTTGGATTCTAGTCCAGACACCTATGTCCTCACTTGTGCCAAGCATCCTTTTTAAACATGGGCAGAGACCCAGGGAAGTCATGGAATTTATTCTATTTATTTGAAATAGATTTCATTCAATGCAAACTTCAGCAAAGTAGCAGAAACATACTGTTATAACAATGCTGGCTGAATGATAATGCTATTCTATTTTTCTTTATTCTATTTTCTTCTTCCTTTATAAAAGAAGAACTTGAGGTCACAGAATAAAAACATGAGCTATGCAACAGGATTTTCCTGAATTTCCCAAGAATCTTCAGCCCTTCTGTGTTCTTGACTCTCAATTTTACCAGGGCAAGGCTTGCTTCATTCCTGTTAGATTCCCACAGAGATCCCAAACATTCAATGATGTTGGTGCTAAGGAAAAGTGCCCTATGGAGCCAGCTGGGCCTCAATAGAGCTGACCAACCCCTGGACTCTGGAGGGATTCTTCACTTAGACTGCAGTCATTACAGATGGTTCTTTCTTCTGGCAACTTGATTTCCTTTACTATGTCAAAATCTTGAGGTCCTCATAACATCATAAGAAATACACCCAGTTTTAAAAGCACAGAGGATGATTTCCATGTGTAAGTTTTCTCCTTAGAGACTTGGATTTGGAACAGTCATGACATCTATTTTTTATTAATATGTTGTGGTTATTAGGTGAATTTCTCTGGCCTCTTCTGTCTTTCAGGCTCTCCTTATGCAGACTTCATGGGGCTTGTACTGGTGTACGTTGCTGCCAGTGAACATGGGGCTGCTGGACTGGCAGCATAAAATAGAATGATTTCAGAACTTCCATAAAGCAGGGTTCATGGCAAATCTGAAACTGTTTGCTAAATGTGAACCAAATTTGTATCTTAGATGGAGTATACCAAAATGAGATTCATTTAGTTAAAAAAAAAAACAACTAAATCAGACCATTTGCAATAATTTGTAGATCAAGGAATTAAACAGTTGGAAACTCCTTGGGATGGAAAATGGTTAAAAATGTTCTAAATTCTGTATAGGAGAAAGAAGTAAGTGGTTCATGGAATATGGAGGAGGTAGAGCCAGGATTCCAGATTCCTGGGTTCTAGCCATGGTTGTGCTTAGTTAATTCCTCAAGGTTTAAGTGTTTTGGTGACAAAATTAAAGTTTTTGACTAGGTGATTGTTTGGTTTCTTTTAATTCAATGAAGTTATGAAATTCGTGACAGGAAAACCAATTCTTCTCGCGACCATATTTTTTCTCCCTCTGGCCTGATTGCAACTCCTGACATCATAAGTAAAACCTCGTTAGTTGATGCTGAGAAGGTTATTTACAATATACTCTAATCACCCTCATCGTCTTGTTCTTTTCATCTTTCCTTCTCCCTCCTTCCCCTAGGAATTTGAGACTCACACCTGACACACTTATAAACCAAATATCCAGAGAAGTGGTACATTTTTCAAAACTAGAATCACGTTTGAACATTTGGCAAATGTCTTTAATTCTAAGAAATGAAAAAGTCAATCTGACATATTCTCTGCTTTGCATAATAATTAAAATGCACCCAGGTTTGCTTGTTGGAGCTCAGAAGGAAAGGTAGACAAGGGCTGTATTTATGTGCTTATCTTGCCTTGAAATTAATCCCCCTCCCCCACTTTTTGCCTGAGCCCTTTGGTTGCCATGGAAACTGGCATGGTTTCTAGCTGAGATTCCTGTGAGACTTAATTGCATTCTGACTTTCATAAACTCTCTTTTAACCTTTGCCTGACGGAGATGCATGTGATGCAAAATGAGTAAGATGAGTAGTGTAAAGTGGCGTATACATTCATGTTTCATATGTCTAATGCTCTCTTTCAGCCAGTTAGACATATTTATAAATAATTGCGATAGTGTTGTTGTGTTTTTTCCTTTTTAGAAATTATATGTATATTATACATATACCTAATACATATACATTAGATGCCAGATTTAATACACACATATCTAAAAGATAAGGTCACTTCTTTTTTTTGGGTGGGTGGGACAGAGTCTCACCCTGTTGCCCTGGGTAGAGTGCCATGGTGTCATAGCCTCATAGCAACCCTCAAACTCCTGGGCTCAAGTGATCCTCTTTCCTCAGCCTCCCAAGTAGCTGGGACTACAGGTGCCCTCCCTAAGGCTTGGCTGGTTTTGCTATTTTCAGTAGAGATGGGGGTCTCGCTTTTGCTCAGGCTGGGATAAGGTCATTTCTAAGAGAAGTTTCAAAGCAGAAGCTGAATAGGTCTGTATATGTTTGATATTTAGATACTCTATATTTATCTATAATATACATGATTGCATGGGTCAGGCACTGTCCTTGGTATTTAACATGTGTTAATGTATTTAGTTCTCATAACAACTCCATGTAGCCAGCACCATGATTGCCACCATTTTACAGATGGGAGAACTGGGACTTTGGGAGTTAGAGGTTTCACAACTCCTAAGTGGCAGAATTGGGGTTAGAATCCAAACTTGTTTGATTCCAGAGTTTAGGAACCTTCCATATGTATCCATTTAGCTTGTTCCCAGGCAATGTCTCAAGGAGAATCTGGCACAGGGTTGGGGGAATGAAAGAAGGAAACAGACATGAAAATAAATTTGTGTTCCTAAGACTTACTAGACAGGTGTCCCTAGTGTAAAGCTGCTATTTTGACACAATAGCTTGAATGTACAATGACCAAAACCCAATTTGAACACTTTCGTAGGTTTTTTGAGAGTGCTAAACGCAATCCCGTTTGTATAGCATGACAAAACATCTGCTTCCTCCCTTGCCCACATACCTCACATTTGCAATAGCTGTGTGGTACATAGGTATCATTTTTGCATATGGATGTCTATTCCTGTCCCATGTGTCGAAAGCTCTTTCTTATTTCACCAGAAACTACCCCCAACAACTCTCCCCCAAACGTGGCTCCTGCAGGCTTCCGTGATGCCCTCTAGTCCCTCTCAGGGCTTCATTTTATTATATACATGTATTATAGATCAACACAGCCTCTCCTGATTGCTTTCACTTTTTTTGTTCTTCCATTACCTAAATTTTACATGATGAAGAGTTGCTTGTGAACTGGCCGGAAGCTGGGTTGTCTTGTGAAAGGAGAGATGAGTTAGGAAGAAGAGAGCAGACATGACTCAATATTTCCTTTACAAAAATCTCTACCATGAAGGCATACACTGAGCACTGTGGGAGTCAGAGGAGGGCAGCAGGCATTCCGGGCATTCTCACCTGTGGAGCGGGAGGCTAGGCTGGAAGGATGAGGGAGTGTTTTCCAGATGGTGAAAGAGGCATTCCCAGCCAAAGGAGCAACATACACTGAAGTTCACAGGCATGCCTGAGCGTGGCGTATTCGAGGAATAAATGGATCTTTCTGAGATAAATTCTAAACATGAGGAAACAAGAAGAGAATAGCAATTGGCCATTTTGTGAAAGCAAAGAAAGTGAAGCTAAGAGGATCAGAGAAAATTCAGTGTCATCTTTTTCACCTTAATGTCAAGGAGATCGAGGGCCAACAAATGCATTTTAATGGAATCCTCTGACTCCATAAGACCACTTGCTCGGAGAGAGCTTGCACGTGTTTCCTGCAGCCCTAGTCAAGGGTCTCGGGTTATGGTGTCTGCTGCTTCCGGGGGAGGTTGTTCTGGCAACAAACAGAAAAGTCTAATAGGTTTTATCTGGACAAATTCATTATTTATACATAATCAACTAATTTAATAGAAAGATACCTTTAAATTAGATATATCTGGTTTATTGACCTTTCAACTGGCTGGAGGACACATTGAGTTGTTACTTTTCTGCTGTCACGGCTACCCATTGACTTGTGTTGAACCTCTCTTGCATGATACATAGCAGATCCTTTATGGCATCTTGGGAAAAATGTATAATTTCCTGGTCACTTTGGTTATTAGAAGTCTAATTTGCTTGAAATTCCAATCTCATATCTGATTTAAACAATTTCTTATCATGGAACAGGCTCGTGGCTCCAGGGGCTGTAGTGTCTGTGCGTGTGTAGATGCATGATGTGATCTTTTACTCAGCCTTCATTTCCCTCACACTAGGGGAGCATAGTGAGCTCATTTAGCCCCTACCCCTCCTCTTCTGGGATCAAACCCTTCATTGTGCTAGAACAGGGAGGAGGGAGAAAGAGTCCCCTATTTAACTGGCTGGTTGTGTTGTTGATTGTCAGTGCTTTTCTGGCCATTGCTGACTGTCTGACCACTGACGCCCACTGGCTGGCAAGTACCTAAATGCTGGATCTCATGGGGTAAAAGAGGCCAGGGAGAAGCCTCCCCAGTGCTGATTCCTTGGCATGGGAAATGGGGCTCTAATTCCATCTCTCCTAATTTCCCTGCTCCCAGCTCCTACTCTAGACCATCCACCTCTATGCTGTTCCTGCTGTGGTTCCCTTCTTTATTGAGATCCCTAGGTGGCTCCCAGAAAAATATTCAAGCCTAGTTACTTTGAGCAAGTCTATTTGAAATCTTGCACATTTGTATTAATTCAAACAGTGAGAACCAAGCTGCCTGGAAATTAAATTGAAGGCAAACACATTGGAAATGAAGTAAAATTGTTTTATACCTGAAGACATGATCATCTATATATAAAATTCTATGGAAGCTACAAAAAAGTTTCTCTAATAAATGAATTCATTAAGGTTATAGGATACAAGGTTAATATATGAAAGTTAGTCATATTTTTAGATACTAGAAATGAGCCATTGAAAATGGAAATATTTATGGTAATATCAAAAAACAAGAAATACTTAGAGGAAATTTGACAATAGATGTGCAAGAACTGCATACTAAAAACTACAAAACATTGCTGAGAGAAATTTAAAAAGGCCCTAGTTAAATGGGGAAAATACATCATGTTTATGTACCAAAAGATAATATAGTTAAGATGTCAGTTCTTTCCAAAGTTATTTTTATAGATTCAACACTTAAACTGAAATCTCAGGGAGCTTTTTGTATATATTGACAGATTGATTTTAAAGTTTATGTAGAAATTCAAGGGGCCTTGAGCAGCCAAAACAAATTGGAAAAAAGGAACAAAGTTGAATGACTAACACTGTCTAATTTCAAGACTTACTACACAACTATCGTAGTCAAGACAGTATGGTGTTGGTGTCAAGGTAAAAGATCAATGGAACAAAACAGGATCTAGAAGTAATCAATATATAGTGACTGATTTTTGATAATGGTGTTAAGTCAAGCAAATTGGTAAAGGATGAATTTTTTCAAGAAATGGTGTTGAAATAGTTAGCTTTCGTATGCAAAAAACTACAACAAAGCAAAAAACAAACAAAAAAGAAACAAACAAAAACCCACCAGAACTTTGATCTACACCTCATATTACATATAAAAATTAACTCCAATGGATTATGGGCCAAGTGTCAAATCTAAACTACTAAACTTCTAGAGGAAAACAGAAGAACATCTTAGTGACCGTGAGTTTGTCAACACTTACATATTATAAAAATATGAATTCTATAACACTTTTAAGAAAATGAAAAAACACAGATTGGAAAAAAATATTTGTGAAGCATTGTCTAATAAATCACATGTGCCCAGAATATGTAAGGACCTCTTACAACTCAATAATTAAAAGAGGAACAACCAACTAAAAATCATCCAGATTTAAACAAACTCTTCATCAAATAACACATAAGAATGGCAAATAAACACACATAAAGAAGCTTACTAACTTAGTCTTGGGAAAACGCAAATTAAACTCACAATGAGATGTTTCTATGCTCTTGTTAGAATGGTTGAAATTAAAGTGACTGGCCATACCAATTGTATATGTATATGGAAAGTCTCATAGACTTCCAATTGTGTATGGATATGGAAAGTAACTAGAAGTCTCATCTACTGCTGATGGAAACAAATGCTATAACCACTTTAGAAAACAATTTGGCAGTCAAAAAGTTAAACATACACCTACCACATGACTCAGCCATTCCACTCTTAGGTAGTTACCCAAGGAAAAAAAGCATGTGTCCAAACAGAGATTGGCACATAAATATTCATAGTGACTCTCTTCATAATAGCTTCCAGCTGAAAACAACTCAAATGGTTTATCAACAGGTGGGTGGATAAACAAATTGTGCTACAGCCACACAATGGAATATTACTCAGCCATAACCAGGGATGAATTCTTGATACCCACAATAACGTGGTTGAATTTCAAAATAAGGAAGCCAAACAAAACAAGTGTATCGTTTCTGCTTTCATTTATGTAATAATTTGAAATATGCAAACAAATCAAGTGCAATAGAAAGAAGACAAGTGGTTGCTTCAGAAGAAGGTGGAGAGGTAGACAGAAGGAGAAACCTCGAGGGGAGGAATGAGGAATTACGAAGAGATACAAAGAAAACTTTTTGCAGTATGTTCATTACATTGATCTGGTTTGGCTTTCAATGGTATATAAATATATCAAAAATCATCCAAATGTATGCAGTAAATATGGATAGTTTATTGGTCAATTATATTACAGTAGAACTGGGGAAAAGCTTTAAAAAGCAAGAAAAACATTATGTGCTCTGTGATCCCACTTTTTAAAAATCTAATCCCAGGCCAGGTGCAGTGGCTTGATCCTGCAATCTTAGCACTCTGGGAAGCTGAGGCAGGGTGATTACTTTTGCTCAGGAGATGGAGACCAGCTTGAGCAAAAGTGAGACTCCATCACTAAAAAATAGCTAGGTTTTGTGGTGGGCGTCTGTAGTCCCTGCTATTCTGGAGGCTGAGGCAAGAGGATTGCTTGAGCCTAAGAGTTGGAGGTTGCTGTGAGCTATGATGCCATGGCACTTTACCCATGGCAACAAAGTGAGACTCTGTCTCAAAAAACAAACAAAAAACTCATCACATACGTGCATGCATTCATAAAGAATTAGAAGATATATATATTCTCTTGTATATTTTCCAAAATATTAATAGTGATTTATTTCCCATTTTCTGAATTTTCCAAATTTTCTATAATGACCATGTATTTCTTTGTAATGAGAATCAATTAAAATTATTAGTCTGGTGGGGAGAGCATAGGCAACATTCTCATACACTAAAAAAATGAACTAGACTCTATGAATTAATTGTAGGATTTTAAAGTCTGTCCAATTTCTTTCCCTCATTTTAAAAAAGAGAAAACTGAATATCTAGGAAGGAAAATAACTTGCCTAAAAGTACAGAATAAAATAATGACACTACTCAGAATAGAATGTAAGTCTGGGGACATCTTTTATAGGGTTTGTTCTACTGTACTATATTTTCTTTTGTTTATTTAAAATTATATTTTAACTTAATTTTGACATGATTTTAGACTTAAAGATAATTTTCAAGTATTACAGAGTTTTCATGTCTTTCACCCAAATTTTCCTAATGTTAACATCTTTTATAACCATATAACCATATAATGACATACTGGAAGTCTCGTATGCTGCTGGTGTCAATGTGAAATATTATGAAAACTAAGAAATTAGCATTGGTCCAATCCTATTAACATGCTTTTATTTATTTATTTTTATTGTTGGGGAATCATTGAGGGTACAAAGAACCAGGTTATGCTGCTTGCATTTGTTAGGTAAAGTCCCTCTTATAATTGTGTCCCACCCCCAAGAGGAGTGTCACACACTATGACCCCCCACCCCTCCTGTCCTTCTCTCTTTCCCTCCCCCATCATGTACTAGCGTCAATTGTCCTCATATCAGAATTGAGTACATTGGATTCTTCTCCATTTTTCTGATGCTTTGCTAAGAAGAATGTGTTTCAACTCCATACAGGTTAATAAAAAAATGTAAAGCCACCATCTTTTTTAGTGGCTAAATGGTGTTCCATGGTGTACATATACCATAGCTTGTTGAACCATTCCTGGATTGGTAGGTATTTAGGTTGTTTTCACACGTTGGCGATTGTAAATTAGGCTGCAATAAATAGTTTAGTGCAAATGTCCTTATGATAAAATGATCTTTTTTCTTCTGGGTAGATGCCCAGTAATGGGATTGCAGGATCAAATTGGGGGTCTAGTTTGAGTTCTTTGAGGGTTCTCCATACTTCCTTCCAAAAAGTTTGTATTAGTTTACAGTCTCATCAGCAGTATAAAAGTGTTCCCTTCTCGCTACATCCAGGCCAGCATCTGCAGTTTTGAGACTTTGTGATGCGGGCCATTCTCACTGGGGTTAGATGATATCTCAGGGTGATTTTGACTTGCATTTCTCTGTTATTTAGTGAAGATGAGCATTTTTTTATATGTTTGTTAGCCATTCATCTGTCTTCTTTAGAAAAGGTTCTATGGGCTCGGCGCCTGTGGCTCAATGGGCTAAGGCACCAGCCACATACACCTGAGCTGGCGGGTTCGAATCCAGCCCGGGCCCGCCAAACAACAATGACGGCTGCAACCAAAAAATGGCTGGGTGTTGTGGCGGGCGCCTGTAGTCCCAGCTACTTGGGAGGCGGAGGCAAGAGTCTCGCTTGAGCCCAGGAATTGGAGGTTGCTGTGAGCTGTGAAGCCTCTACCCAGGGTGACAGCTTGAGGCACTCTACCCAGGGTGACAGCTTGAGGCTCTGTCTCAAAAAAAAAAAAAACAAACAACAACAGAAAAGGTTTTATTCATCTCACTTGTCCATTGATATAAGAGATTGTTGGTTCTTTTTTGTTGCTTAATTTGAGTTCTTTGCAGGTTCTCGTTATTAAGCTTTTGTCCAATTCATAATATGCAAATATATTTTCCCATTCTTTTCCCATCCTGAAGTTTGTCTATTTGCTTTGGTTTTTGTTTCCTTAGCTGTACAGAAGCTATTCAATTTAAGTCTCATTTGTTTATTTTTGTTGTTGCAATTGCCACTGGAGTCTTCTTCATAAAGTTTTTCCCCAGGTCGATATCTTCAAGTGTTTTCCCCACTCCTTCTTTGAGGATTTTAATTGTTTCCTGCTTTAGATTTAGATCTTTTATCCATCTTGAATCAATTTTAGTAAGTGGAGAAAGGTGTGGGTCCAGTTTCAATCTTTTACTTATGGTTGTCTAGTTCTCCCAGCACCATTTATTGAATAGGGATTCTTTCCCCCAGCGTATGTTCTTGTTTGGTTTATCAAAGATCAGATGGCTGTAAGATATTAGTGTCATCTCATGGTTTCCTATTCAGTTTCATATATCTATGTCTCTATTTTTGTGCCAATACCATGCTGTTTTGATCACTATGGTCTTGTAGTGCAGCCTAAAGTCTGGTAGGCTAATGTCTCTGGCCTTGTTTTTATTACTAAGAACTGCCTTAGCTATATGGGTTTTTTTCTAATTTCATACAAAACAAAGAATTATTTTTTCCAAATCTTGAAAGTATGATGTTGGTATTAACATGCTTTTAGACTTCATTTGGATCTCATCAGATTTTTCACCGTTTTATGATCTCATCCAGCATCCCACATTACTTTTAATTATCTCTCTTCCAATCTGTGATGGTTTCTCAGTGTTTCTTTGGCCATTTTGAAGACTTTTGCTCAGATATTTGGTAGCAAGTCCCTCAGTTTGGGCTTGTCTGATGTTTTCTCATAACTAGATTGGGGTTTCACATTTGGGGAATGATACCAGAGAGGCAATGATCCCTTTCACTGTTTCATATTGTAAGAGGTATGTGATGTCAAAAAATCTTGTTACCATTGATGCCCACCTTGATTATGTGGATAGGTGGCATCTACCAAATCTCTCCACAATGGAGTTACTATTTTCTCATTGTAATTAGTAAATATTTATTTTAAAGGAGATACATTGAGATTATGAAGATACTCTGCTTCTTTTGCCCATTAATTTTACTATCTGTTGATAGATTAATCTAGCAACCATTTTTCTCATACTTTCTAAACTGATTAAAATTCTTCTGAAAGAAACAGTGGTTCCTACTTTCTCTCTTATTTACTTTCTCAAATTTTTATTAATATCAGTGTAAACATATAAATGTTGGCTTTATTCTTTGTGTTCTAATCCAACACTTTCATTATTTCTTTTGCTCACATTTTGCAGCTTTGGCTATATTGGGAGCTCTTTTGGGTTGGCTTTTGTGCCTTTCATCATGTCATGTCATCGTTTGTTTGTTTCTTTTGAGCACTTCCTTACTTTCTGGTATCACAGAAGATCCAAGGCTTATTTTTATGTTTTGCTGAGTAAAGTCCTAAAATCAACTATCTCTCTGAGGATCCCTGGTTCTTTTATTGGAGAATGGCACTTAGAAACCAAGATCGGGGCAGTAGATGAGTTCATTACTATTGGAATGTAATTGTTTCTAGCCCCTCTCATTGGGCAGAGCTAGGAAATGAATTTGCTATTTCTTGTATGTTTGGATACCCATGTTGCATCCATGTGCATCCCTGTATTTTTTTTTAATTGATTAAATTTAATTACTTAAAACATTTTTAGGACAAAGTAACATTTAATCATGACTGAATAGATACTCGTGATCTAATCTGTGGTGTTTCTTCAAATTGTTTGCCATCAAGAAGTTGTTGATATTTTATATTCTAGTTCCCTGTCTCTATTTTCATATTGAATAGCTGTCATATGTTGTTTAAAGAGATTCTAGCTAGTTAGTACTTGAATATGAGAAAAGAATTCTCTTTGTTTAGAAAATACATCTTTGAAGCACACATTGGGAACTTGCTTTTTCTTTCTTTCTTTCTTTTTTTTTTTTTTTTGCAGTTTTTGGCCAGGGCTGGGTTTGAACCTACCACCTCTGGCATGTGGGGCCAGCGCCCTACTCCTTTGAGCCACAGGCACCATCTGGAACTTGCTTTTTCAAGTTATAAGTGAAAAAGAATATTACATACAAAAAGAAGTGAGATAGTAAAACCCATTGTCTCCTGAAGTTTTCTTGAGAATAAATAAAAGTTTTAGGTTGAACTCTATGAAGGTTATAAGTAGTCAAATATTGGTAGTTTCATATTCTTCAACCTGAAGAGGGGGTAGTAGAAGAAGCTGATTAGGTTTTAGTGTTTTGGGGGTGGTGTTCATCACCTGAAGGAACCAGTGGTTGGGAGATATTAGGATGAAGAAAATATACCCACAGAAGGAGAGCTTGATGGGAAAATATTAAGAGAATACTGGAAAAGCACGGACTAGCATAGTGCTTCTCACTTCTGTGTTTTCACAGCTGGCATTTATGACAGTTTTGCTGTGATTAAGTAGTGAAGAAATCATTAAAATTATAATTTTATTAATATAACTTATATTATTATATTAACAATTTATGTTATAATATTTATTATATAATATACATAATTATATAGAATCAAATATATTAAATATAATTACAGCATTTATAATAAATCTTTTTATGTATATATAATAGTATATGTATATATCATAATTGCAATAATTATAATGCAATATAGCTTCATATTAACATAAAATCATCTAACTTTATTATGATACTTAATCTTAGCCCAAAGACCAAGAAGTGGTTTTTTATTGTGATACTAAAATACTCTTGTAATGTTGTTATTATTTAAGTAGAATCATTTCTTTTTTTTTTTTTTTTTTTAAATACATATATTTTATTATTCTTCATTACATTATTTCCCCCCTCCCACCCGTCCGTGATAAGGCAGAATTGATTTACAGAAAAGAATACAGAAAACACCAAAGCTCCTGGTAGTGGGAGA